>CAUHTR010000405.1:0-138502 GCA_959609185.1 Schmidtea polychroa | reverse complement strand
NTCAAATTTACAAAATATATTGCTACTAGCCAGTTGTAATTAAGACAAACATTTTTTTATAATACTTTTTTTTCAATGTTTTATTTCAGTAAAAAAGTTTTTTTTGTCAAGATGGCAAGAATTGCATGAACATCCCATTTATGATAATTGTTTACTACTTAAACAACCATCGTGATAAACAAAATATTAAAAATGCAATTATCAAATTAATTTTTTTTTGATTTTCACGAACTTTAGACATTTAACCTTTTTTAAGTGATTTTCTTCATATTTTTATTTTCATATTATTATATTATTATATTCATTTTAAAAATATAAAATTACCGTTAATTTCAGTCTTTTACTCAATGTTTGGTTGATAGGATTTTATTTATTTTCACATTAATTATTATTTTAAAATTTGTTACTTGACCATGATGACCTTTTTCTAGGATCGTAACGTCATGTCCCACACGAATACATGTCTCGGAAAATGTTCCGAAATTGGATATTCGTATATTATCAAAGTAAATTTAGTTTATGCTAAATTTTCACATACAGGTCGAATTATTTTCGGAGCTTTATATTGACACACAGAAAGATTTTTTCAATTATAAATAATAAGTTAACAATTTTTCGAATCCCAATTCTCATTTATTGAGTTCCCACAAATTTCACTCCAGTCTAAAATACTTCAAAGACGTTTTATATATCTTAACGTTTATTTAATCAAAATCCGCAAATAACCATTCAAAAAGCCGGTTACAATGAAATTCACTGTAAGAAAAATTCAAGGAACCTATAAACATGTTCATATTAACCGAGTTTCGTGATACACGGGTTTTATTGTACAATGTTTAACGTACTGATATTGAGCTGGGACCTGGGAAAATATTTGTCAATCGAGTTTTCACGATAACAGACTTAGAGTACAATGAGTTTCACTGTTTGGATTTTTACCGATCTTCATAGAAATATATTATTAATACGTATCATGCACCATAAAGTGCATACACGAAACGCACCGACAACGACGAATTATTTATTTTCTACTCAGTGGGCCCCCCGCGCAATGTAAAATATTTCCACTTAAATTTTTCGGTTAAAGTTTAATACATAGTTATTCACAATGATAGTTTTTTGTTTGTAGGCAAATATAACTGCAGGAAAAAAGTTTCAGAAAATGATTGTAAATATTTTTTTAGTAATAATTTTGGGCCCCCGCAACGCAGGGTCCTGCGTCCACTAGTTACGCCACTGTTTCTACTTAAATATTTAAATGAACATGATTTATATTTAATGTTATATGGAAGATTTAAAATTCTTTTTAGTTTGTTTAAAATGAAACTAATAATCGTTTTTAAAACACTTGATCGAATTTTTTATTTTTCTTTAATGATCCCAGTCCAGTTCAAAAACTCTGTTTGGAAATTCACCTTGATTTGACTTTCAAAAGGTTCCCAAGCGATGTTGTTTATAAATATTTTCATAAATTATTGTTTTTTGTTTACTGGTTTATATATTTGACTCTTAACTCGTAAAGACATAAATTGTGCAAATTTCTGAAAAGTAAATAACGCAACATTTTTCTTTTACTTACTTAATTTCCCAGGTACAGTTAAGGTCGATCTTGAATAAGAAAAAACCCTATCATTGACTCTTTTAATGATTATTCGAATCTCATAATTTTTAACCGATTTAAAAAATTGACCATAACAATCTAACAATTTTCATAATAACTTTTTCTAACCAAACAAAAAATATTACTTTTTTTGAAATTTAAAATTTAAAAGTCTACAAAAAGAAATTTGAAATTTTGATTTTTAACAAATTTCTTATTTTCCAAATTTTTATCTTAAAATAATCAGGGTAAAAAATTAAATTTTACAAATTAAATTATAAAATTCAAACCTCCTTTTTAAATATTGTTATCCAGTCGCAGTTGAGAAACCATTTGTGCGTTTTAATGTCACCAACATTGTTTTTCAAATTTCCATATCTCTTCGTAAGATCGACTTGTAACAAATTTCTCAATAAATCTTTAAGATCTGCGCTAAAATGCGAGGGAAATCTCACCTAAATTCAATTAAATTTCATTAGATTTTTTGAATTCAATATAGACAATAATTACATTATAGTTGAAATCATTTCCAGCTCATTTTTACACGATTGTGAAATTTAAAAAAAATTTTAAATTATTTTTATTATTTTTTTAATTACTTTATTTATTTTAATTACGAATAGGTCAAAAAATTTTATTTTCCTATTTAACACAAATATTCATTTAAAGTCGTGACGAAAATAAATAAAATTTTTAAAGAAAACAAAAACAGAAATAATATAAAACGTAAGTGATTTCACAATTTTTATTATATCAAATGGTTTTGAGGATTTTGAATGACTAATTGATTTTCATAATAAAGATTTTCATGAGATATTCAATGCAATTTCTAATGACAAACTAGTATTGAGCCTATTCTTATTAAATATTGGAATAAAAAAGTATTTTTAATGTATAAAATTATTTCAAAATCCAGAAAACTGTTTTTAGAAATTTTTTTTATTATTTTAATTTTATTTCATGCCAATAGAATTATTATTATTATTAATATTATTATTAAGGTATTGTTATTTTTGTACGTATTTTAGTGTTCACAATTAGTAGTTGTGAATACTAAAATATAAACCGTCACCATCGGGGAAATCCAGATTATTAAAAAAAAAACTATATAGCGATAATTTACTATGGTAAATTATCGCTATAGTAAATTGAAAAATTAAAAAAAAAATCGATAGGAAATAAAATAGCTATTCAGGACTTAAAACCTCAAGAATCGCAAAGGACGGTAATTAACGAAGAAAATTAATTAAAAGAAGATAAAAGAATTCTTCAAAGAAAACAGATTATTCAAGTACTAGCTTCAAATACACAAGCAGACGAAAATCAAATATACTGTCAAAGATACAAGTGTCGATCTTTCGGATATACAAATAAACGGGTATCAAATATACAATCGAAGATACAAGTGTCGATCATAAGAGAATTCTTCAAAGAAAACAACTATTCAAGTGACAGTTTAAAATATACAAGTAAACGATCTGGTAGTAGTATCCCCAAGCTTCCAAATACTACCCAAGAGTATAGCCGAGGACAACCTTCCTAATTACTAAGGAAATAACCAAATTTACAGTCCTATAACCGGGATAATTAAGGTCTTACATTTCTTATTAATAAAGGTTGAATTAATAACTTGTTAGTTAATTTTATATCTAGTTTTATTATTATTATTTATTATTATATTATTTTATTTGTGGTGACATAGCATACACCCCGATAGTTCCCAACACAATTTTTTATCGGTGACTCTATCGGGCTCATCATATTTCTATACATAATAACACAACGAGTTCGTAACATCCCCAAATATATTAGGAACATATAACATAAACAACTGGTGTCAGAAGAAAAAATATACACAACATGACACTCGCATTCGACGATTGTTTTTCAATCACTACGCCTTTCAGCATACTTATTATAGAAGTATAAAGGATAGTGACTCTTTTGGCTGAACACAGTAAGCCATATCCTTGAACAATCTCATTTTTTGTAACACAACAAGCAATAAAAAAAACATCAACAAACCAATTAATGGCATCAAACCAAACAAATCCAACAAATATTCCACAAACACCCAACAACTACGATAATACTCAAACACCTGAAAGCACAAATTACTACTACAACCCAAACACCAACCCAGAAAACACACATACCATTAATTCAATAATCAACCCAAAAACAAATATCCCCAACTATTTCACAGATGACAACGGAACACCGCAAAAATGGTTAGAATTCGCGAAACTAACCCTAACGCTATCGGGAGTCAAATCAACAAAATCCTTATGCTCCAACATAATAGCGGCACTACCAAGCAACAAATTAAATGAAATCGCCGATCAAATCGATGAAATATCAAAAGACGACGACCCTTTTACAAAACTGTGTAACATATTAACCAACAAAAACAAGGTCAACAGAAGCCAAATGCTAGAGTCATGCCTCAACAATACACAGTTAGGGGACAACAAGCCCACAGATTTCCTACGACAATTGAAACAAAAACTGGAGTATCTACAACCAAACATAACAAACTCCGGTTCCAACGAATTGGTGAAAGAATTCTTCATGCGCGCTATGCCACGGAAATTAGACGAATTCTAGCCGCTAGCAGTAACGCTGACGTCGAAACCCTCGCTGACATAGCGGATAAAATAAACGAAGAAATCTACCCCACAATCTGCAGTACCCAAAACCACACAGAAATAAAACTAATCACAACACCCAATCAACCAACAAAAACACAGAACCAATGAAACAACAAACCGATTAATAAACACTTTGATCAGCAAATTCGACGAAATAATTGTCGAAAACAGACAAATAAAAGCGGAACTAGCCGAAATAAAAGAGAAATACAACAGGCAAAATTTCAATCCAAACGAAAACAGAGACCTATTCAACAGAAACAATTTTTAACACAGACCAACTATCACACAATCACAACAGACAAACTACGACCGAACACCCAACGAAAACAATAGACAGAACTACAGCCACAGGACAATCCCCAAACGGTCACTACAGAAACCGGTCAAACTCCCAAACCGATACAAACAATTACGAAACAGCAGCAAAGAAAGGGAGTCAAGAAATGATCTCCTAAACAAAAACCTCTGCTACTTTCACAACAAATTTGGCGACAAAGCATACAAATGCGCAAAACCCTGCGACTATCATAAAACAGAGCAGGAAAACTAAAAAAGTCACTAATGGTAGCACCCACATTAGGTGGCAAAAACAATACATTTTGGGTGCACACAAATAACACTGATTTTCTAATTGACACTGGTTCGGTGATCTCATTACTTGCCACATTACATGTATAAAAATACAAAAACTGCAGATAAACCGTTAACAGCAGCCAACGGAACAAGCATCAAAACATTCGGACAACAAACACTAAACCTGAATATAAACAAAAAAAATTACAACTGGACATTCACAATAGCTGACGTTCAACAAGCAATAATAGGAGCAGATTTCCTAACAAATACAACCTCCTAGTGGATTGCAAAAACAAACAAATATTAGAAAATACCGATACAACAACATCACAACAACATCATGAGCAACAGAGTGAAACCAAAAATTGACATAGGCGTAGTAACTTTAAACACAAACAACAAAACTAACCTAGAAAAAATTACACCGGAAATCAACAAAATCCTAGAACGATACAAAGAAGTAATGGAACCAGTCCAATTCGATGACAAATCAGAACAAACCATCGAACACGCAATTCTGACAAATGGAAAACCAGTACATGCAAAAGTAAGACCCACTGGATCCCGAAAAAATAGAAATCACAAAAAACATTTTCAACGAACTATTGGAAAATAACATAGTCAGACATTCAAACTCTGAATGGTCCTCAGCACTGATGCTAAAACAAAAAGCTAATGGCGATTGGAGAGCTTGCGGCGATTACAGACTTCTGAATAAAATAACAGAACCAGACAGCTACCCATTACCTATAATAAAAGACATAATAAACCGAATAAACGGCGTCAAATACTTCTCAAAAAAGATTTGCAAAAAGCATACCACCAGATACCTATTAGAAAAGAAGATGTAAAAAAGACAGCAATAACAACACCGATAGGGAATGTTCGAGTACAACAGAATGCCTTTCGGTTTACGGAACGCCGCAGCAACTTTCCAAAGATTCATGGACCAAACAATGAAAACAACAAAAACACAATTGCTTACCTGGATGACATTTTAATAACAAGCCCAGATAAAGCAACTCATTTAAAAGACGTAGAAAAAGTATTTGAAACGCTGAACAAAGCAAAATTGAAAATAAATACACAAAAATGTGAATTTATAAAAACAGAAATAAACTTCCTTGGTCATACACTAAACGACAAAGGAACACAGCCAATTGAAAACAAAATAAACCAGCATAAAAAATTACAAACTGCCCGACAAAACACAAGAGAGTTGAGGAGATTTCTAGGAATGGTAAACTTTTATCATTCTTACATCCCAAACTGTTAGCAAACTACTAGCCCCACTAAATGACCTTATCAAACAAAACGAAATGTCATAATAAACTGGACACAACAGACAACCGATATTTTCGAGAAAGCCAAAAAAAGTCTAGTCAACGGCAACACTACTTGGTTACCCAGATCCAGAGCTAGATTACCAACTAACAACAGACTGTTCAGGTTTCGCCATGGGCGCAACAATTTTTCAAGAAAACAAACACGGCAAACAACCACTAGGATTCTTCTCTAAAAAACTAAAGTCACACCAAACAAGATACTCAACATTCGACAGAGAACTCCTGGCAATACACGAAGCAATCAAACACTTCCAACATTTGCTTGAAGGACGAAACTTCAAAATATTCACAGATCACAAACCGCTAACTAACGCGATCGAAATGAAAAATCCTTCACCAAGGCAGATCAGACAAATCAATTTCATTTCACAATTCAACTGCACAATAAACTACATAGCCGGAAAATCAAACATAGCAGCGGACGCTCTATCAAGAAACGAAAGTGACATAAACTCCCTGGAATTCGAGGAGATAATCGAATTAGATCAAATTAAATCCAAACAAAATGAAACAATCAACAAACTCCCCACTAAAACACAGTTTGAAACTACAAGAACTCAACGGAGTATGGCACGACGTCTCCAACGAAAGCAACAAACGAATATTACTCCCGGAGGAATTCCGCCAAAACTGTATCGAAAAGATACACAAGATTAATCACCCGGGAAACAAAGTAACATTCGAACTAATACATAACAACTATATATGGCCTAACATGCGGAAAGATATCAAAAACTACGTCAAGAGTTGTCACAGCTGCCAACTAAACAAAACAACAAAAAACTCAAAACACAAAAAGTAAACTTCCCAAGCAGCGAAATATTTGAAACAATACACACAGATGTGGTAGGACCATTACCACCAAACGACAACTACAAATACCTCCTAACAATTATAGACAGGAAATCCAACTGGTTCGAAGTAATCCCAATAAAAGAAATCAGCGCGAAAAATATCTGCGAAATGATCGAATTAAATTGGATAGCTCGCTACGGCCAACCAAAAGCAATCATAACTGACCAAGGCAGACAGTTCGAGTCAGAAATGTTCAAAATACTCTGTAACAAATACAACATCAAAAGGAACCGAACAACAGCTTACAACCCACAATCAAACGGGAAAATTGAACGGTTCCACAGAACATTAAAAGAAAGCATCAGAACAAAAGCCAACGATCAAAACTGGTTAAATAAACTACCAACTATACTAATCGGACTAATCAGCATATAAGGTTTTCGGAAAAGCAACAAACTTGCCATCACTTAAATCAGATACACACAAAAACACTGAAAACATCAAACAAACAACAAACAAAAACAGCGAAACCACCGAACAGAAACCAAAAGGAATTTTAAAAAGGAGACCGGACTCTGAATTGGACGGAAAAACAGTATTAACAACAGATTTCATCCTAATAAAAAAACCATTTACAAAAGGATTCGAATCCAAATACGAAGGTCCATTCAAACTCTTAGAAATCAACAAAAACGTCGCTACAATAATTAAAAATAACAACAAAATGAAAATAAATATAAGACGCATAAAACCCTATCACCAGAACATAAACCCGCAAAACGATATAACAAAAAACAAAACACAAACACAAAGGAAAACACAACCAATTCACAAAAACGTCACATTCAACCACAAAATTCAATCAAAAGATTCGATAAAGACACAATACTGGCTCCACTATACAAAAAACGTTACAGCGAATGCTTTAAATAAAAACACAAACATACACAAACAAACACACACACACAAACAGCGTTAATTGTACAGTTTTTATTTTTCTTGTAAATACAAAACAAAATGTAAATTTTAATTTTATTGAAGTTGTAGATACAAAGAAACAGAAACAAAAAACACAAAAACATAAAACATACGAATAAAAAAAAGGTTATTGAATGTAGTTTTTACGTTACTGTTATTGATTCATGTTAACCTCCGGTTTTAAAGGGGGAAGTTATGTAAGGTATTGTTATTTTTGTACGTATTTTAGTGTTCACAATTAGTAGTTGTGAATACTAAAATATAAACTGTCACCATCGGGGAAATCCAGATTGTAAAAAAAAAAACTATATAGCGATAATTTACTATGGTAAATTATCGCTATAGTAAATTAAAAAATTGAAAAAAAAATCGATAGGAAATAAAATAGCTATTCAGGACTTAAAACCTCAAGAATCGCAAAGGACGGTAATTAACGAAGAAAACTAATTAAAAGAAGATAAAAGAATTCTTCAAAGAAAACAGATTATTCAAGTACTAGCTTCAAATACACAAGCAGACGAAAATCAAATATACTGTCAAAGATACAAGTGTCGATCTTTCGGATATACAAATAAACGGGTATCAAATATACAATCGAAGATACAAGTGTCGATCATAAGAGAATTCTTCAAAGAAAACAAACGATCCAAGTGACAGTTTAAAATATACAAGTAAACGATCTGGTAGTAGTATCCCCAAGCTTCCAAATACTACCCAAGAGTATAGCCGAGGACAACCTTCCTAATTACCAAGGAAATAACCAAATTTACAGTCCTATAACCGGGATAATTAAGGTCTTACATTTCTTATTAATAAAGGTTGAATTAATAACTTGTTAGTTAATTTTATATTCTAGTTTTATTATTATTATTATTATTATTTTATTTGTGGTGACATAGCATACACCCCGATAGTCCCAACACAATTTTTTATCGGTGACTCTATCGGGTTCATCATATTTCTATACATAATAACACAACGAGTTCGTAACATCCCCAAATATATTAGGAACATATAACATAATATTCACTATTAAATTTGTTAGAATTTAAGATTGAAGTGATCAACACGGTAGAGTACCTCAGGGGCACTGCCTTGGTGATCACTGTATAAATAATAAATATTAATAAAAATTTACCTATTCAATTTTGAAAGATCTTAATTTTTTGATTGAATTAATTAAACTGATTTTAATTATTTTTACGACCCCTTATGTACAGTTATCAAATTTTCTTTCCCATAAAATTAGTTCATATTTATTTTTCTATCCCTCTTAGCCAATCATATTTCTCTTTGATTGAAAGGTGCAAATTTTACAACTATCATAAAATAAAAGTTACTACTAATACAGTACTATTATAATATCATAATTGCATGCAAAATAAATGTATCTCACTAGACCCATGTTTCCTCATAGACAATCCAAGGTTTTGAGGTCTTGGATTGACATTCATATTGTCTGTTAAGTCTTTGAAAGTAAATCAGTAGAGTGAGAAGAATGATAATGGAAAATGGTGTCACACTGATGATGATAGATGACAAAATAACATAAGTATTTTCAAAATCATTTGATAATGAGAATGTAATGAGTTGATTGAGAATGTTAATGGAACACAAATTCCAAGAAACAAAACTACATTCTCAAAACTACAAACACAAACTGGTATTCACTCAGCATTGGAAGATGTCAAAAATGTACGGAGAGTGTACAGGAAAATTGAGAATTTATGGGAGGATGATGTAAAAATCCAGAAAATAGTCCCATCAAAGAAATATTCTTTAGCCGAATATCAAAAACTTCATGCGATGGACAAAATACCAACAACGAGTGGAACATCCTGTGAGATAGTAGAACAAGTTGATCTAACAATTGAGGAACAAATGGAAATTGACGAAGCACCGTTGAAATGGGCAACTGAAGAATATTTGGAGCCGATCAAGGAAAGCCTCGAAATCTCACGAAGAATTAATGTCATTTATGAGTTGATGAATCACATCGGTTGATGAATTGTGCATATATTTTGAGCTTTCTACCTCAGTTGTATCGAATTGTACTCGAATAGATTTACTTTCCACTAGAACGATTTTCCAATGATCGGGATGAAAAGCACGTTGATAATATTTTATTTTTACAATCACAATTTTTGAAGTTGACTTTGAACGTATTTGCTGAAATGTTAATATTTTAGATGTAATATTACCTTGCAATATAGCTTGCAGTTTTCCGCAATAGTAAATTTCCACTTTTTTATTGGTTATCGCTTGGCGTGTGGCTATCCATTTTTGATTATCATATCGTAAAATAATACGATTTGGTTCATTTTCCAATTTTATGGATTGTCGAATAGAATCAATTTTTACCCACTGGTTATCTATTTCGGTACCATTTTCACGCAAAAGCTTTTCATAATATTGCACAACGATATCATACGTTTGATTTAATTTTAAATTATTATAATGGACAAAGGGTTTTCTGATGTTTAATGTATCGATAATATTATTTTGGAAGATTAATTTCCCTTTTTGGGATTCGTGGGGTTCCCAATATACGTCGATTCCATTCATTACTGGTTCTATTGAAACCAGACTGTTTAAATTTTTTGTTAATATTTCAATTTGGATTATATTACGTATTTTTGTATTATTATTTTGAAATAGTAACTCTGTTATTTGCCATAATTGACTGTTAATTGACGAGCCACGGAAATATTTTTATTGAAATTCAATTTTACAGGTGGGTCAAAGTGATTTAATAAATTATTTATTTCTATTTCTTCCGTTGACCCACACAGATAAAACCATACTATTTGGGTACATGTTGAATATATATGAATTTTCTCCAATAATGGGACCCTTTTTATTGCATACTTTGGAAAAGATCGACCTGCATTTGTTCCCAAAACATTTAGTAGCATTATTGTTGTTATCAATAAGACTTTCGTGGTATATCCTAAGGGTACTGGGTTTTTAATAACCTTTTGCTTGACCACTTTTTCTTCTACTGATTTGTTCTTTTTCGATCTTAACGGATATCTATCACTCTCCATTGCCGGCACTTTCTTACAACGATTAGCATGAACTATAATTGTCCCAGCCTTTTTATTATTCTGTGGACGTAATTTCAGGTTGGTTTCTGTTGTATCATATACAATATACGGTCCTTTAAACGGTCGTTGTAACTTTGGTGACAAGCCCTTTTCTGGTTCTGGTTTATTCACATAGACTAAATCTCCTATTTTAATATTATGAGCATGTGCTTTTCTGTCGTAAGATTCTTTATACGTTTCATGGCTATGTCTTATTTTTAGCCCAGCTTGAGCCCACACTGACTGTAATCTCTCATGCATAATTACTTTATAATCGGATATATCCATATACTGCGATATAGGTGTTTGAAATTTCAAATCAATTGGCATATTATTTCGCCGTAGATACATAAGATAAAAGGGTGTTTCACCAGTGCTTTCATTAACTGCATCTCGATATGCGAATAAACATGGTTTGATAAATAAATCCCAATCTCTTCGTTTTCGATTCACATAAGATGATTGTAAGATGATATAATAATTTTCAACGAATTACTTACATAACCAGGTCACTAGACCTTGGTATCTATTGAATGATGCGGGAATGCTTGTATAACTAAATTAAGTAAGTATGTTTGTCTTCTGTGTCAACAGTATCACTTAAACTAATAATTCTCCCTTTTTTAGATTACGCAATTCAATGTACTATAAATAGTATAACGATTGTGTGCTCCGCTTAGATTTTTGTTGAGAATAAAGATTTCTGTGAAACTATGTCTTCTTCTAACATGGCGACCACACCAGGACTCCAGAACTATATCAAGCCACCTAATCAATTGCTGCCAAATGGTGATTTAGCAATTTTTATTTTGGAATTGAAGAGATTTTTCGAACTCACTCAACAACCGCAAGAAATTCAAGAAATTGTTACCAAGGCCTTTCTGTCGGTAGAGTTGATCCAGAAATATGAAGAAGTACAGAGCGATTATTCAGGCTATGAAGAAAGATTAAGAAAAGCATTCGAGCCAAGGAAAAACCTAGCCATGGATCTAGACGCAGCTTTAAGATATCGAAAAGGAAATGACTCGTGCACCGAATTTTTCAATAAAGTGGAAAAGCTCGTCGACAATGTTCTTCGACACAAATTAACAAAACCGGCATTAATGTTATTTTTAATGCAGAATGCAATGGAAGATATGGAAACAAAAAAAGAATTGAAATTAAGAGAAGTTAAATCAGTAGATAAGGCCAAGGAAGTGATATCAAGAATGGAAGAAATTCAAAAAGAGCTTTCAAGTGAACAATCATTAGCATCTCTACATGAAAATAAATCATATGCGGAGACAGTCAAAAGTCCGAGAAAAACTCAGTTGTACCAACAGAATAAGACGCCAATATTTTCTAACTCTAGAACCAATGAGGCCGTGAACTTCAATATGCCAAATAAAAGTGACTGGAAGAACGGGACCAGGCGATTTAAACTGCAGAGATGTTGGGCGTGTGGAGAGCAAGGACATATTCGAGCAGAATGCCCAAACGTAAAATGCTCTCAATGTTCCAAAAATGGTCATTTCAAGTATCAATGTTGGGACATCAGAAGAAATTCAGTTAAAACAGAAGCATATTACAACGGAAGAAATTATGATAGAAATCAAAAACAATTTGGATCCAGAGGACAATATCAAAGCAGAAACCAATCTTCAGACAGAGGACCACATCGAAGACAATGCAATGCGATATACGACTACGAATACGGGAAAGGAGAGCTGATTCAACAGGATGACATGCAAAAAGATTGCGAACAGCTAAAAGGAGAGGCTCCAGTTTCAAGGGAGTTGCTAGGAGCCATAAATTTGGTTTAAGTAAGTATATTGTTGACACAGAATGTTTGAATTTGAATGCTTGTGATTTCAAGATTTCCGTAATGAATGAATTTAAAGATGATTTAAAAATTAATGATGTAATTATGAATGATTGTGAATGTTTTGACTTTGAAAATTATTTTGAATATAGTTTTTATGAAATTAATAACAAAATTGATAAGATTATGAGTATCGATATAATTAATAATAAAGTTAATGAAAATAAAGAAAGACCTTTTGCACCTAAATTCGTTTACGAAAGAATGAATGGCAGACCTAGTGTAGGTATTTGGTTGGAAAATAAAATAAAAGTTGATTGTCTTTTGGATACCGGGGCTAGAATAAACGTGATTAGCGAAGATGTTGTTAGTAAATTAAAGATGCGTGATAAAATAGGGGAATCCAATATTATGGTTACATGTGCAAACGAGAGCACACTTAAAATCATAGGAACAATATTACTAAAAATGAGAATTTCGGGATTAGAATTGGTAATAAGATTCTTTGTGGCAAATAAGATTAACCCGAGCGTAATTGCAGGCGTAGAAATGATGAATTGTTTTGATATTAAATTACAGGCAGTAACTAAAGTAAAATTAAAAAATCAATTAATGAATTTAGAGGAAAACAATTTGAAAGGAATTATCGACCCAACGATTAATAAATTACTTCAAGAATTTTCGGATATATTCATGAAAAATAAATGGGATGTAGGAAAAACACAGTTAATTAAACATAAGATAGTTACTAGAGGTAGCCCAGTGACAATTAATCCTAGACGTCAGCCGATTCATATTGCTCACAAAATACAAGACATGCTAAAAGACATGGAAAAAGCAGGAATTATAAAAAAATGTGACTCGGTGTGGAATAGGCCATTGGTATGTGTGTTAAAAAAGAATAAATCAGATATTAGAATATGTTTGGATTTTCGAGCACTAAATGCAATTACGGAGAGACCTCGATTTCCAATACCAAATATTGAAGAGATGATGGATATCCTAAATGGAGCACAGATATTTAGCACTATCGATCTTGGTAATGCTTATTATCAAGTGGAATTAGAAGAGGAATCAAAAATAAAGACTGCATTTTCAACAAAAGATGGTCAATATTGTTTTAACCGAATGCCTTTTGGAATTGTAGCTGCCCCAGCAACTTTTCAAAAATTAATGACTCAAGTTTTGGGTGATCTTAATTGGAGAGAAGCAATTGTCTATTTAGACGATATCCTTATATTTGCAGACAATGAAATCGAACATAAAAAAAGACTAGAAAGAGTTTTTCGAAAGATTCAAGAAGCTGGTTTGAAAATAAGCTTAGAAAAATGTTGTTTTAACAAACTAGAAATAAAATTTTTGGGACACATTATAGATAAAAATGGTATTAAGACAGATTATGAAAAGATAAAAGCAATGCAAGAATATGAAAAACCAAAATGTATTAAACGTTTAAGAAGCTTTCTAGGCTTAACAAATTATTATCGAAAATTTGTTAAAGATTACGCCAAGTATGCAAGACCATTAGAAAGGTTATGTGGGTCTAACAAAGATAAACTTATATGGACTGAAGAATGTGAAACAAATTTCAACACGCTAAAGAAAGCGTTAACGTCTACCCCAGTACTAGGATTTCCGGATTTACGAAAAACCTTTATTTTAGATACAGATGCTAGTTTCGATACGATTGGGGGAGTGCTTTCGCAGTTGAGTAGTAATGGACAAGAACAAGTTATTGCATATGGATCAATGAATAAGCACGAAATCGGTTACTGCATTACACGAAAGGAATTGCTTGCAATCTATCATTTTACTCAGCATTTCAAACACTATCTATATGGAAAAAGATTTACTTTAAGAACCGATCATAAAGCTATAACCTTTATGATAAATACAAAAAAGCCAATTACAGCACAATTCCAAACATGGATTAACTATTTAAGTGGGCTAGATATCAAATTAGAATACAGAAAAGGAGAATTGCATGCTAACGCAGATGCCCTATCTAGAAAAGACTGTACTTCATGTAGTCAGTGCCAAACAGTTCATGAAAACGCCAAGGTAGATAAAAATAAAACTAAAATATTGGCCATAGAAAATATGGACCAAGAAATAAAAGTAAATAAGGAAGGTATAATTTTTAATATACATAAAGACTTATGTCACGCAGGGGTAAAAAAAATTTACGAATATGCACGGAAAAATATGAAAATGAAAATTAGTGAAAACGAAGTTAGAAGAGTGATTGAAAATTGTGAACAGTGTCAGAAACGGAAGACGTGGACAAGACGAACAAAAGAACCGCTGATTAAACAGAGTACAGATGAAGTTTTCAAAGAGATATTTATTGATTTCTGCGGACCATTTAAGAAAACAATTCATGGAAAACAATATATTTTAGCTATAATTGATCAATTCAGTAGGTATATATCATTGACGGCAGTTGCTCATCAGGATGAAAAGACGACGGCAAAGATTTTAAGAGAAAATTGGATTTTGAAATTTGGTGCCCCTAAAATCATTCACTTCGATAGAGGAAAAACATTTGAATCTCAACTCCTTTTAGAAGTGTTGAAAACGCATCATATTACAATAATATATTTAAGCCCATATCATCATAGTACAAACGGTTTAGTTGAGAGGCAATTTAGAACTATAAGGGATGCAATTGCAATTACGTTAAAAGACAAACGGCATAAAGATTGGGCAGAAATATTGCCAGATGTGGAATTTATGTTAAATGCGACGATACAGCAGACAACCGGATTTTCGCCCTCTGAAATAATATTTGGGCGGAATATTTGTAGACAATGGATGGAAAAAGAGAATTTGGATATACAAAATAATGATGCTAATAATCGGAGAAGGGAGATCGTGGAGGGAATTAAACATAAACAAAACATAGAAAAGAATTTAATTACACAAAATTATAGGAATTTTGAAGTTGGAAACCAAGTATTGGTTAAAAAAGAAAATACTAGAAAGATGGATGAACGTTATGAAGGGCCTTATGAAATAATTGGAAAACGACATGACAGAAGCTATGTTCTAAAGAATAAGCAAGGCAAAGAAATAATTCGAAATGTAGAATGGATCAAAAGTTTTAAATGGAGGGGGATGTAAGATGATATAATAATTTCCAACGAATTACTTACATAACCAGGTCACTAGACCTTGGTATCTATTGAATGATGCGGGAATGCTTGTATAACTAAATTAAGTAAGTATGTTTGTCTTCTGTGTCAACAGTATCACTTAAACTAATAATTCTCCCTTTTGTAGATTACGCAATTCAATGTACTATAAATAGTATAACGATTGTGTGCTCCGCTTAGATTTTTGTAGAGAATAAAGATTTCTGTGAAACTATGTCTTCTTCTAACAATGATATCATATTAATTAATGTTCCGTTAAACCTTTCTACTAGGCCGTCTGTTTGTGGATGATATGGTGATGTACTAAGTTTTAATATACCAAATAGCTCCGATATCGAACTAAATAATTCACTTTGAAAATTCGTTCCTTGATCTGTAAGTAATTTCTTTGGTGCTCCATATCGGAAAATAATGATTTCTACTAGTATTTTTGCAACCGTTTCTGCCTTTTGATTTTGCATGGCATATGCTTCTGGCCATTTAGTTAGATAGTCGCAAAATACTACGATATATTTATTGCCATTTATTGTTTCCGGCAATGGACCGACAATGTCCATTGCTGTCATTTCCATTGGCGCTGCTGGCACCGGCATAGGTCTTAGTGGAACTTTTATTTTCCTTCCTGTATTTCGTCTTGTCAAGCATACTCTACAAGTATGGCACCATTGTTTGACATCTTGTTCCATTGTCTCCCAATAATACTTCAATTTCAATCTTGATAATGTTTTTCTAGCTGATAAATGCCCTCCTAGTGCTCCATCGTGGTAAATCAACAATAATGCTTCTCGATGTTTTGCTGGAACTATAATTAGTAAATTATCATTTTTTACACATTTTAATAAACCCTCGTGGATAATATATTTATGTTTTTCCTCAACAATATGTTTCCAATCACTCTCCTTTTTAATTGTTACTGCATTTTTTCGTAATTGATTTAGTTCCTCATCATTTTCTTGATCATATTGTAATTCCTTTATATTATTTGCTGATTTAATTACCATAAATATTGTATCATTACAGTTCGTTTTTTCATTATTATTATTATTTTCTTCAGGGATTCTCGACAGTGTGTCTGCATTTGCATTTGATTTACCCGTACGGTATTTAATTTCAAAATCATATTCCTGTAGTGCGATTGACCATCTAATCAACTTACTTGTTGAATCTCTATGCTTCATAAGCCATTGTAAAGGGTTATGGTCCGTAAAGACAACAAATCTTCTCCCAACTAAATTCTGTCGAAATGTAGTTATTCCATAAACTAATGCCAACGTTTCTTTTTCAATCGTAGAATAATTCTTTTCATGCGGTTTCAAAGTTCTACTCGCATATGCGATGACGTGATCTCTTTCTCCTTCAACCTGTTGTCCTAGCACTGCGCCCAACGCAAAATTGCTCTCATCTGTCATTAGGATAAATGGTATTTTAAAATTTGGACATCTTAATATTGGTTTTTTAATCAAACTTTCTTTCAGCGATTCGAACGCTTCCTGTTGTGTTTTTGTCCATTTAAATTGAGCCTGCTTTTTTAATAATATGTTCAGGAGTTGTGCTACATGCGTAAAATTTTTAATGAATTTTCTATAATAACTGGATAATCCGAGAAATTGTCTAACATGATCTACATTTTTTGGAATTGGATAATTTTTATTTTTTTCTACATTTTCGGGGTTTGGCTGTAATCCATTTCGGGATATAATATGACCAACATAGACTACCTCTGATTTCCCCCATTCACATTTTGAGGGTTTTATTTTTAAATTCGCCTTTAACAATCTTTGGAATACTGTTTCTTCATCTTCCAAATGTTCCTGAAAATTATTCAAAAATATTATTATATCATCAATATAAACTAATGCGTGTGGGATGTCTCTTAACACAAAATTCATACCTCGCTGGAACGTGGCTGACGCTCCCGTTAGGCCAAATGGTAACACATTGAATTCGTACAAACCTTTACCGTCTGAAAATGCCGTTTTCCTTCTATCTTCTTCTTTTACTTTAAATTGATTATATCCCTTATTCAAATCGATTACTGTGAAGAATTGTACTTCTCCCATTTGATCAAACATTTCCTGTGGAACTGGAATAGGGTAGGTGTCTTTTCTTGTAGCCTGATTCAATTTTCTATAATCCACACAAAACCGTAAATCACCGTCTTACTTTTTGACTACTACTATTGAGGATGAGAATGGTGATGAACTGTCTCTTATTATGTCAAACTCTTTCATCGCTTTTATCTGTCTATCACTTTCCTCTTGATGTATATAAGGGATTCTATACGGTCGTAATTTAATAGGAGTTTCATCGAGTAGTGGTATCTCATGTTCGATCACCTGGGTAAGTCCCAAATCGTACTCGTGCTTTGCAAACACTCTTTTGTACCTTTTTAATAATGCCATAAACTATTGTTTTTGTGCTTCTGTCAAATCGTTGCTCGTCACTTGTGGTTTTCTATAAATTTTAATGTTTCTCGGTAATTTTTGGGCTTCTTCTGTTTTAAATTTCATTAACTTTCCTAACTTCGTGTTAGGTTTCATTTGGATAGATTTTGTGCTAAGATTAGCCATTCTCACTGGCACTGCCTGATCTTTTACTTGTACTATCTCGTCGCACATTGGCAATTCGTATTTCTCTACTAATTTTCGACTGGGTTCGAAAACACATTCGTCATCTGACGTGTTTGCTAGACTAGCATAACATATTATTTCGCTTCTTGCTGGTATTTCCAACGTTTGATTTAAAACAACTTCTCTTGGTTTATTTGCAACTGTATCTAATTGTCCCTTTATTAATTTTCCTGTTGTCAGATCTAGTGCAATTCCTCGCAGTTGCTCCATAACGTCCATACCAATTAGACATTCAACAGGGCTTTTACTCATTACTGACACATAATGTGTTATTTCTTGATTACCAATAATTAATTTGACTTCTAGCTTCCCGATTATATTCAGTACATTGTGAGACATTGATTTAATAATTTTATTCGTCGGTTCATCTTTGCTCTCTCTTCCCTTGTCAAAAGTTTATCCGACACTATAGTATGACTGGAACCGGAATCTAATAATGCTTTGACCTTTCTCTCGTTAAATAGTATATTTGTTCGAGGTTGTTTGCCTCTATTTCCTATTGTCATCAACGCATAACTACATGGTAATCCGAGCATGTTTTTCCGTTCTATTTCGGCACTTGTTGGTTCAATCCTTTCGGCTTCTAGTTTAATATGTTCTACTGGTTTCATTTCTTTTAGCCTTTCACTTGGATATGTTGGTGCTGTTGGAAGGAATACCGGTGTATACCATTTTGAGAGAGTGTCGATTCCTGTAAGTTTTGGCATCTGTTCTAGTAGGCACCGTGACTCTGGTTTTACCTCGCTTTTCATTATTTCTTTTCTAAAAATGCATTTGCTCGTTTCTGCCATTGTCATTGTTGTTGTTATTGCCACTATTTCTATCCCTCGATTCACACAAAGATTCTTCACTCTTTTGATCAGTTTTTAACTGTGCTCTCACATTCTCCATTTCTTTATATTGATGATGAGTAATAAAAAATCTTGCTATAAACGGAATACAACCAATAATTATTTTCCATGACCATCCGGATATTATATATATATTCTATGAGCAGATAAAATTTGAGATAGTATCACCTTTATTGTTACTACGATCACATAGATGCCAATCAAACCAGCACACGCTTGTCCTAAGAACATAAATTTTCCCCAAATCTTTTCCATCGTTTTGTACGTTGCTTTTTTGAAATGATCTGGCGTTAGGAGATATTCATAATTAACTTTACTCTCTCCGTTTGGTAATATTGTATCAATCATTTCTGATATCACCCGTTCTTTCTTTGATGGAAATAATAAATTTCTTTGAGCTTCTTCTATATCCTCGCTTGCGTAGAGACCTAGTTGTGCCATTTTATTTAGGGATGTGAAGTTCACTAAATACTCTAAATTGATTAATTCCAATTTATCTGGAGTTCTAACTCCTCGGTAATCGGGTAATGCTACCCAAGAATCTGGTGCCAAACGATATAACGGGGCTAGCAATCTATTGCACTGGAGTAATTTTGGTTTTGTGTTTTCTTCAAGTAATATCCGTGTTATGGGTTCCATAAATCGTTTCTTCCCATCGACACTAACTGGCAATTCATTAGTACATTTTTCGTATTTCATTATTTTTACTGACACTTCCTTACATTTATAACTGTATAAAGCTTCTCCGAAGATTCTCGCAAACACTCCGTTTTCTGATATTAACATGGGTGCAACCAAATTTGGGTTTGTGATGGCCATTGCCATTCGATTTCGAAGTATTTCTTTATTTAATTTACAATCATTTAAGATTATTTCTCGATAGATATTCTCCATGGTGTTCTGACTATAATGAAATAAGTAATCAATTTTATTGTTAAAGTAGTGGGTTAATTTAATATCACCCGTATGAATTCTAGTTTTAGCTTCCTGTACTATTACTGTTGATACGTAAACTCCTTTGTAATTTGTGGAGTATACCGTCTGACCACATTTATTGGTAACTTCCTTTAATATAAAACGCATGGCGTCCATCGGAATTATTGACATTAATACAGTCGCTGTTTTTCTTGTCCAAACGGGCGTTGATCTGATTGTTATATTTACTCCATAATTTACATTAATATTGTCAGGCCTTTCCCTAAACTGCTCTCCACTAATTTCTTTGAAATTCATCGTTTTTAAATGCGCTAAGTTACATACATTAGTTTTTACTTCATAAACAAGAATTGATTCCCCCGTTTGACAGTTATTTTGTTTCATATTACAAAATGGGTGGGTCTGTAACTTCCCCGTATCATCATCAAAAGCTCCTTCAAATTCTCTCAATTCCGTTAGATATTCTTCTATCACCACTGCTTTTTGAATAATTTTACCACTGACTTTGTACGGTTCCCCTTCACAATCTCCGTCTTGCTTCATTAATCCTTTCGTAACCACCGTTTCTCTCGTCCTATGATTTATTTTTGCCTTCAGTTTAATTTCCGAACTTATTTTCAATTCTTCTGTTTGAAATGCTGCTAAACAATTTTCTGGCATAACTTCCACTGGCCTTGGGATTGTATACATCTTTATCAATGAAGTATGGCTCCACTTCCCACAATAAAATATAAATGTAGTATGTTTAACTATACATTCTCGAACCTTCGTTCGTCTTAAATCAGATTCTTGATATACATGATATTTTACATCTTTTTCAATCTTTAGTTTTCTCGGGTATGCATCCGAACATTCTGACACATCTACTACCGAATAAATTTTTCCCATTTCCGTTTGTGAACAATCATATGCAGTCATACAGGTTGTCTGGGTAATTATTGCGCACAAAACAATTATCATAAACATTACCCATGGAAATACCATCGTTTTTCTCAATATTGGGCTAACTCTCCCGTTTAGCGATTTATGAGGTATATTAATTTCATCATTTTCATTTATCGTAAGCACTTTTACCAGTTTGGTCCAACCTCCATTCCTTTTTATCCAATTCATTAAATATTCATTTAAAACTCGAGCAGCTGCATCTATCAAATTCTCTAATTCATCTGATTCCATTATCTTATGAGCTCCTATCTCTAAAACTGCATATGTTAAGCTTGTTAGTACTACTTCTTTATCAATTCCATTTTCCGTCAAAGCTTTCATGACCTCTCTATTACAAAAGTCATCATTTTCACCAAATCTCTGCATAACACTAGGAAATTTCTTTTCCATTCCTTTCACTGTGTCTCCCAATTCGCACTTTGTATCCACTTTTATTTCGAACATTGGATATACTATTTTAACTAAATTCTTTAATAACTCTTTTGTCCTCATCCACTTCTAATTCTGACTTCACCAGGCTCTTTTTTATTTCATACAAAGTTCTAAGCTTTTTTGTCTTTATTTCACTATTCATTTCACTTTTGGTTACTTGCCCTTCCTTTAACACTTCTGTTATTATACTTTTATCTCTATCATTAGTTCCTATGTCCTTGTTATCTAGTACACCTTCATTTTCAACTCTTCTTTCATTTTCATCATCCCTTTCTATCTCATTATTTGACCTGTCGGACTCATATACTTTACTTGATATCTGATTTTTAATTACTATTACATAATTTATTGAATATCCTGTATCTGAACATAAATATCCGTCTACATCTAATTCTTGAAGTATAAACCCACAATCGTATAAATATTCATCGTCATCTAATTCTTCACTTTTAAATATCAATTGAATAATTCCATCCTTTCCCATTCTTTCAGCGGCTCTCTTTCGTAATTTACCTACCTTGGTACACCAATGTTCTTCTATATACTCTATTTCTCCTTCATTTTTATAATCTAATGCTATTACAAATGGTTTCAATTCTATCCTGGTCTCTCTAATCTCTTTTCCAAATTTTCGTAATAAACCTTTTAATATTTCTTTATATTTCGAGTTTTTATATATATATATATGGACGTACTACATTTACAATTTCTAATTTACTATTTTCGTCAAATTCCGTTTCCTCTACTAATTTCAACTTCTCATCAATTGCATCTTTATTCCACTCTCAGCTCATTTACAATTTTCTGTGGATCACTTTTTACATTTTCATAACATCTTGTCATTTTTGCTATCACTTTGTTTTTATTTCCTGGTATAAAACCACAATCAATTAAAAACTCATCATTGCGTAAGCATCGATTTTTAAAATTCAATTCTATTATCTGTTTCCCATTATTTTCTTCTAATCTATTCTTTAAATCATCTACACAATCTCCTGCTTCACACCGAATGCAAGCTACTTCTTTCTCCTTTTCATCTAAAACATTACTTAAAATAAAATCTAACCATGTACTTTCTCGATACGTTTTTCCAAATATTTTCATCACATTTTCAATTTCCTTTTCGTCTTTTAAATTGGTATCATAATAATCGGCACATAACTCAATTACATTTTTCAATTTTTGTATGCTCAGTGTCATTTGACTCAATTCCTTTAGCGATGATATTACTTTAGATGTTTCCGTTGCTCTCTCTTTAATAAATTTGTTGATCCTCAGTATAATCATTGTTACTTTTTCTCTTTCTATGTCTTCTTTATCCAATTTCTCTTTAGAATCTGTCTCTGATCCTTCTGATTGCGACTCATACATCATGTGGTTACTTAATTCTTCATCCGATTCGAATTTGCACATTAATCGATTCAAGCGTCTACTCATCTGCTTCATCTCATTTTCAATCCTCTCGTTGAAATCATCTGTTTGCGCAAAAGCTATATTGTCAGATTGCGATTTGTCTTTCTGAAATCTCGTCTTCTTTAATATCGGCCTTTGAAATATATTATTACTCTTTGGACAAGATCTAGCCATATGTCCATAGCCTCTACAGGAATGACATTGGATTTGGCCTTGTAGGTTAACTCTGTCTCTTTGCGGTGAGGGTGATGTTGATGGAGATCTGGATCTTGCAAAACAATTTCGAGTGACATGTCCTTTCCTTCCACAATTATAGCATTGTATGTTATCATTAGTTCTCTGGTTATTGATATTCGTTCTGTTAAAACTTTTCTCACCTTTACTTTTCAACCATTCTGACCGCATCCCCTTTGGACTACGCTGTTCGTTATTTTTGAACCAACATTGGCTATTGCTATGTCCTTTTCTTTGACAGTAATTACACTGAACCGGACTAGGGCTTCTTCGAATGTTATTTTTAAACCAGCATTGATTTATGTGATGACCCATTCTCTGGCAATGACTGCATTGTAGAGTTCTTTCTCTTTCCTCATTTGGACTGTCTGTTGACTTTCTTGGTTCAAATTTCACTCTGAACTTGGGAGATGGACTGGTTGATCTTTGAAGCAAGTTATCGCTGACTGGGGTTATAGATCTATCTCTAGGCTCATTAATAATCGCAAATGATTCCGCCTTTGACTGAGTCGTTTTAAGATTCATTTCAATTCTCATGGCTTTTCTAATCAAGTCATCAAAATTTGTAAAATCAACAAAACACAAAGCCTTTTTGATTTCTTTCTTGACTCCTGTCAAAAATTGGTCCTGAAGTAATTCTTTGACTTGCTTTGCCACTTCCTCTTGATCTGGCTTTACTTCGAACGCTTTCTCTGCAAGAGTAGTTAAATGATAAGCAAACTCACTTATAGATTCATCGGGCTTTTGCACTCGACTGTAGAACTTTTGGCGCATCATTCTCTTTATATCTCCTCCAATCAACTTGGCTGCCAACGCATCTTTCAATCTTGTCCAATCATTTGCTATAGGTCGTTTATCAATCTGTTGCCAAGCCTCTCACGCAGCTCCTTTTAAATATAATGGTAGACGTTGTACCATAGTTGCTTGGCTCCATCCATAAGCTGTAGCATACATGTAATAATCTGCAATAAAGTCAACAAATTCGACTGGATCTCCTCCATATTGCTCAACTGGTAATTTTTGACAACTGGCATAATCATTTCCATTGTTCGCTTGAGTAGTAGACACTGAGATTTGTTCATTGATATTTGAGTTGCTCGTCGCCATATTTTCCAAGTGTTTTTTTACTTCTCAGATTGTATAATTTCTCTTGGACAACTGTTTCTCGTCTAAATTTTAAAAAATTACAATTTTTAACTTTACCTTTTGTTTTAATTTTGAATTAATTTCCAATAATAGTTTTTATAAATTTTTGTAACTTTTCCACAACTTTATTTCAATATCTTTTAAATTTTGTTAGCTTTCACTCTTTTATTTCAACTGCACAATTTGTTCAATTTCTCTTTTTTTTCAATTTAATTTCTCTTAAACAAATTTAATTTCAATTTTTTTTCTTTTCTTTTTCAATTTAATTTCTCTTTAACAAATTTAATTTCAATTCTTTCTTTTCTTTTTCAATTTAATTTCTCTTTAACAAATTTAATTTCAACTTTATATCTCGGCAATTTTATTCAACTTTCAATTATTTTTAATTTTCTCTTTTCACTTTTCCACAATATTCACTGCCGACTTGATCACGTCGGGCTCACCAAAATGTTGAGTTTTGTTTGTAAGTCGGTCCTTTCTCTGACTCCTCGTGTCCTTATTTTACCAAATCAATGAAAACTCAACACAGAATAACTTTATTCGCTTTTTATCACAATTACAATTTGTCACTATTTGCACCTTTCTCTCAATTTAAATTTGGTTCGCTAAGGTAAGAAACCCAAGGGGCAATTACCTTTTCTTCTACGATCTATCCTCTTTATAATTCACAAGTTTCCTCTTTTGACTTGTCCTTGCTGGATTTTCTGTTTAGCTTTTTCCTTTTTCTCTTCGACCAAATGGCGGCTTGCTCATTTCTAAGCTCTCCTTTTATACTGTTTTTAAGAGGCCAATTATCTAACAAAATGAAATTAATTGTTTCCCCGGGCACCCTAAGTAAATTTTGAACGGTTCGACAATTATTTTAATTTATTTACCTTGCACTTATAATTCGAATTATTATTCCCTTATCTGGTGTCTCGGGTCTCACTGCGCATTGGGTTTTCTCCAGTGCTCGGGTTTCCCATGGGCTCGGGCTTTCCATTGGCTCGGGCTTTCCATTACAGATTAATTAATTTTAATTAATTTGTTTTTCCTTATTAACTTTTTCTATGGTCACCCTATTACATTTTTATTATGCTTTCTAACCTCGTCTAACAATTTGGCATTCAACCATACCCGATACCCCCGTTCAATATTGATTTTTAATTTTTATTAAATTTTAATTAATTTTGTACTTATATTGATTTTACCAATTTTTGTTCTGCTTTCTGGTACCCTGTGAAATTTATTTTGTTATTGCTCTAACCAAAACAATATTTATCTTGCACTAGGCTTTAAAATAAGCTCTTTGATTAATAAAATCGGATGATGGGATCACTAACTTGTTGCATTACCAAAAGTAGGTCTCTGTTAGAACAAAGACATTATTTTGAAAATAATATTTTTTAAAATAATAATATGACCTTGAAAAATAATAATAAAATAGTCAAATGACCTTGAAAATGGTCTCAGGAAAATATTAATAACTTTGCCAATATTAATGATGATGATACCTTCAATAGTTCATTCAAAAGTTCTTGCACTAAGCTTTAAATTAAACTATCGATAAATAAATTCGGATAATGGGAACGATAACTTTGGGCAAACGAAAACCAGGTCACCGCAAGACCACTTAATAATATTTTTGAAATATAATAATATGACCTTGATGATTCATCCAATGACCTTGATGATTCATCCAATGAACTTGATGATTCATGGTCTTTGTTTCAATGACTTTGATGAGTCATATGTCTTTGTTTAAAATTTGATCTTGAAAAAAATTTTTTTTTACCCTCCCGGGGGTGTGCCAGTGGTGACACATCCTACTACTAAGGACAATAAAAAATTAAATGTTGTGCCTAATAAAAATACCAAAATAATTATTATTTTTTAAAATATTATTATTATTAAAATTATTATTATTATTATTATTAATATTTTATTAATTTTTTGAAATATTATTTATATTAAAAAATTATAATTATTTTGGTATTTTTATTGGTAGCCGAGTTTATCAAAAGCGAGTTTATCGAAAAATATTATTTTTAAGGAATCAAAAACTTTTAAATTTTTTCTTTATAGGCAGAAACTTAAAATGTGTTTATAATAGCATTTGTTGCAAAAAATTCGTTTTAGGTAAAAAAATATTGAAAAAAGGGTTAAGGCAAAAAATACTGAAATAATGGTAGCCGACGAGTTTATCGAAAACGAGTTTATCGAAAGCGAGTTTATCGAAAGCGAATAAAATATTTAAAAGTTTTTAATTTTTTAAAAAGAGACATGCTTTTTTGAGATAAAATCCACAATTTGTAAGTTCCTTAAAAATAATATTTTTCGATAAACTTGTCATCATTCGATAATTCATCATTCGATAAACTCGTTTTCGATAAACTTACCGGGAATTAAAATTTATACTGCAATTAAAACCGATATTTTTAAATCCTTTTTTGGAAAGTTGGTCTTGAAGCATATGTAATCATTTTCTTAATGTTAAGTTCATTCTTATTTTTTAATTTTTTACAGTGTGGTGCCTAATAAAAATGATTCCCGGTAAGTTTATCGAAAACGAGTTTATGGATTCTTTTTTCTTAAAAATTATAAACTTGAGACTTTTACTTGCAATGATCTATGAAAATCTTTTGGGTACATCTAATTATGATTTAAGCCCCTTCTGTAATTTGTTAGGCTAGGACCAAAATTTCCATTAAAATTGATAAAGAACTAAAAATAATAAAAATTAAAATTACTTAAATAATTCGCTTAATTAAAACAATCAATTAAATTAAATATAAAAGCATACACTCATGTATGTGTGTAAAGGAATTCAAAATTACCCGCATTCCAATTGGATATAGTAGCAGAGAATGCGTAGACGTACAATCAAAATCAGTATAAATAATACCGACAGATAATTCATTTAAATTTAACTTTATGATAAAATTTTAGACACAATTTTTTGTCGTCAACTTGCTCTCAGTTTTTGGTTATGCAATTGTGGTAAGTTTGTTTTGTGTGAAATAATTTTTAAGTTAATAAATTTTTACATTCAATTTCTTTTTTATGTTCGTTTCTAGTTTAAATTTTTATGTTTTTGAGTAATTTTAATAGTTATGGTGGAGTGGAACTTACTATTAGTCATGGATCATGAGAAATTATCTGTCTTCCGCTCCTGTGGTCTAAGGGCAGTTTCAACCACCCATGGATGGTCAACTCAAAATATATATAAGCGCGCAGGTATACTCTTAATCAACAAATTGTATTTATCATGTAATAGTTAATTATGCATTTGCATTGTAAATGTCTTTATTAGTCATGCATATTTATTGATTTTTATTGGCAAAATGAGTTATAAATAATCCAACAATTCTAAACGACATCATAAAATGTCGCAAATAAAATTATATTATTTTATTAAATGAGCTTGTCAGTGTAACTCAGAACAATGAAATCCTCAATAGCATCCAGTACATGGTCAATCGCACTGAGAAGATCATAGTAGACACACACTTGAAATATCAATTGATTTTAAATATGGATTCTCTGGACCAAAAACAAAAATCTTTTAAATAAATATTTGACTTATTGTTTGACGAACAAAATAAATAGACTCGAATAATAATCGGGTTCGTCTATATGAAGAATATGATCCTGAAATTAGGACCAAACTACGAAAACTGTTTTCAATGGTCAGTTGAAGCATATTATTTTAGTTTTAAATTTATTATTAAAATTAATATTTAGATAATTGATTCGAAAATTTCTCCATGGATAGATGCCAATGGGGATGGATTACTCTGATGACATAAACATCACAAAGAAAGAATTCGGATAAAATATTCAGATATTTTAAAACTTTTTCAAAATATCCTCAAAATTATTATTTTTGTACATTTGTAAAAAAATGTATTATAAATTATAATAAATGTTTTAATTTCTTTGTTAGTTTTATTTCAAATAAATATAATCAAGTTTAAGATTTATTGATTAATACATGAACAGACTTCATCTCCATAATATCTTTCATATCGATTATTGAAGAATACATTTGATTGTATTTTAGATTCGAATCCATCTTCTTGAAAACTTCATCAATTGTTTTTTAATAAACATAGTAATAATAATAATTATAATAAATAAAAAAAGAAAGCTAAGTATTGAATTTTTTAAATCAGTTTTGATATTGGAAATGATTTTATTGAAAATATCACATATCAGAGTTTCATATGTCAATTTAAATCTAGTCTCCAAATTTTTTATTCTTTCTGATAGTCGTACTGAAGGAGCTTTCAACCACCACGGTCTATATAACATATCAAAAGATTCAAAAGCACAGTAGTATCTGGACAAATACATCTTGTTTCATTTCGTCCTTGAAAATATATAACAACTGTTTTATTTCCAATTATTTTCTTGCAATTTATTTCAAATATTGAACGGATTACAAAAACTTACAATAACATTTTCAATTCATATTAAGTGTTATAAAATTCACTTGAAAATGACAGTGCCGAAAGTTCGTGAATATTAAAAAACATCGATATATTTACTGATTTATAGTCAAGCGTTTTAATAAATACATTGTCAATGGAAAAGAAATCAGTGGTGAAATTTGAAAAAAAAAGCTTTTATAATATTAATAGTTCTTGTTTAAAACACATTTGTTATATTAAGAGTATACCTTCAAAATGAGCTTTACGACACCCTTGCAATACCTTGGATCATCACAACAGAAATTCGGGTACTATGAGAAAATACCTTCGAAATAAGCCATTGATCGCCGTAAATATTGTGTCAGGAAAACTCCATATAAAACCGACAATATTTAAATAAAGTTTGTTATTCATTAACTTGACCTACATATTATTTATAGGATGTTTACAGACCAGATGATGAATTGAATTTCCGCAAGTTGCATTTCCAAATCATCCGTTACATCCATTGAAAATTTTCTAATTTAAAAATACTGCAGTCTAGAACATCTGGATATTTAATTATTTTAATTGTTAGTTCCAGGCTTCTGAATTGATTAAATAATCAAGTAATGAGTTTACAATCTCTTGTATTTTAGTTACGGGCTCCATTACATTTTTTTATAGCTATTGTGGCCTCAAAATGCATTTTTACTCTTCACATCTCACTTATAAAATGCAGTTTTACTTTCAAAAGTATATTGAAACATAACATCAAAACTTTTGCCAAACCCTTGTAATATTGGGTGTATTTTATGCATATATAGAGGTCTGTAAAAAACATTGATGTATGATGATTAAGTTGGGAAAAAATCTTAAGAAACATCTCAATATCTACAAAGCATTCACAAATCACTCGAGTTCTTTGCCTCTGCTCAATCATCTCACATAATTTTACAGCAAGAGTCAACTGTTAAAAGTGGGAAAAATTCTCTTTTGTGAAGAGCTTGGCCAGAAATTAAATTCACTACATTTGTTAGAACTGACTTAGTAAATTCATTTTAGACATTTTATATTAGTCGCGATTTGCTTTGTGACGGCGTTATTATTTATTATATAGTGTGTGGCAAATAAGAACAATAATTTCAAAAATGTGTGAAATTAGAAATCCTATTATTTTATGTGCATTACCTAAAATGTCTTCATGTGTCATCTCTGACACCCGTGTCATAGATTAACCATTACTGATCTATAAACTAGTTATTACGTATTACGAATATTAAAAAATGTACAAAAAATATTTATACAAAAGGAATATAAATAATTTCGCAAAATGTACCAAGTGCGCCAGTTTTGATTGAGAGTTCTGATAATTTGTTACAAGAAAGGGAATGGATTACAAATTATGTTACGTAATGAAAAAAAAGTTTGAATATGACTCGGTATGAATAATAATTTGAAAGTGATAGGAATATATGATTATTACTGAAGAATATCCATGATTAGAGACTTGTGAATTAGATTGATTTGAATTTAAGCAATAGATCAATTTCTAAAAAAGGAGAATATATTCCTTTTTGTTACGGTCTGTTATAAGGTAGACATGTGTTAAAAATATCATTGTCGTTATATGGAACGGTTCTATATCAGAAAATTTCAAAATATGATTAATTTCATAAGAAATCATTACAATTTTTATGAATATTCAGGGAACATAAGCAGGTTTAAAAAATTTAACTTAAAATATTAATTATTAGTATATGGTAAATGTGAATAAACGGGTATGTGTATATTGACCAATGAAATAAATCGAATTGACCATAATTATGCACATTGTCTATTAATCACATATTTAAAGAAAATGAATTTTTCAAAATAAAATTTTTATCACTCAATCAATCACTTGGGAAATTTTAGTTGATTGATGATTTAAAGATAAATTGAAATTAAAATTGTTTTCAATAAAAATGATTTTAATTTTTTTTCATGTTTAAAAATATTACATGGTTAGAAAATTAGTGATAAATATCATTAAAACTATATTTTAAAACCCTATATTTAGATAAAAATTAGTAATTGTATCATAAAGGTTGGTAGGAGGGCTGATAATTGCAAATTAATCATAATTTAGTTTTTTAAAACTGGTTTCTTAAAACATTCCAAATCCTAAAAATATCTTCATAAGATTTCTAAATGAAAAATATAATTAAAACACAAATCACAAGTCCATTAATTTCACAGAACACCTAAAAAATAATTACTCCAATTATGACAAAGTCTAAAAATACATTTAAATATGTTTATTAATTAAAACGGGTTTTTACACTTTTAGCATCTCAATTTTTTTGTCAAATTAGCTGATTCAGGAAACATGTCTGTATAATTTGAAAGGGGTACGTAAGAAGCCGTAACAACTCGTCCATCAAACGATCGACCATTAAGTGAATTTGCACATTGACTGGCTATTGGAACAGTCGGAAACTTCATGTAAACATTTCCTCCGCGACCTTTTCTATCTACATAGATATGAATTATACCACCAAATTTTGAACATTCTGAAATAATATCATCTTTAATCTCTTGACAAAATTCATCTTCTTGGGCCTCTGCTACATCAAACATATTTGATAACACTACACATTGACTTGATATAACTACTCTATCATCGGTCCGTACTGTTGGTGTAATTTGAAGGCTGGTTCCGACAGCAAGTTTTGCCATTAATCCTAATCGATCTGATGCTGACATTGACACTCCTTGACTTTCATTTAATTCACTTCCAAAATTACTCTCAGTTACAGGCGTAATTTTCATGGGCTTATGAGCGAGTGTAAATTCATTCAATTGATCCATGGCGGTTCTAGCATTTTCTCCTTTTTGAAAAGTCAAGAATGCTGTACCTGAAGATTGTCCATTTATATCATTCAATACTTTTATCTCAGTAATTTGTCCATATGGACTAAATATTTCTTCTAAATTTTTCTCTGTAATAATTTGATGCAGATTAGAAATGCATAATTTTGTGGGTCCTTTTAAATTAATACCACCACCACCCATTGAAGCTTCAGCTGCACGACATTTTTCTGATGAGACAGTTCTTATTTGAATAGGAACTCCTTGTAATTTTGTTCCATTCAAACCAAGCGCTTTATCTACTGAGTCTGTGTTTCGAAATTGAATGTAAGCAACGCCTCTAGATTTACCAGATCGAGGATCTAGAATTAATCTTACTACGCATAATTTTCCAATTGAACTAAAAAGATCTTCAAGATCCCTAGTTCTCACTCGGTTAGAAAGCTGCCACACGTTAACAGTTCTGGCGTCTTTTTCTTCATCCGTGAGCTTCTTTTGTATCTCCTTAACATCAGCTGCATAATATTTGCTTCGACTATCTGATCTGTTTCTACGAGAATAATTGTCATTTCGATTCCTTCTTCTACTATCATTTGAAGAATCTCTTTGTCTTCTACCTCTACCTCTTCTATCTATAGAACGTGACCTTTCACGAGATTTATATTTATTCTCTCTACTTCTAGACCTATCTCTATATTTTCTGACGTTAGATCGATTTCTTTCACGCTTATTGCTTTCACGAGAGCCATCCCTGCGTCTTCTTTTATTATTTGAAGAACTTCTACGTTTTCTTTCTTTGTTTCTAGAATTTCCACGTCTTCTTTTACTTTGATTTGATATAGAATCATATTTTCTATCGTTTTTTATTGAACGCGATCTTCTTTTATTGGGCCTGTTATCATTTTCTTCATTGTGAGAATCAGAATTTGTGTTTTTATGCTTTGTGGAGTCTAAATTTTTTGAATCAGATCGCGACCTATCATTTGAACGATAATTAGTTGATTTAGAATATTTGACTCCGAAGGTTTTCTCATATTGATTGTCATTTGATATACCAGTTGAAACAGAATTGGGAGAGTTATCGTTGATAATATTTTGTTCAAATTCGTGAGAATTGTTATTTCTTTCGTTTTGAATTAATTCATTTATATTCATTTTTTAAAATTTCGTAAAATATGAATAAATATTATTTTACAAACAAATTTTTATAATTTTTGTAAAATAATATAAATTAAATTCTTTTTTAAAAAATTCTAGAAATTATTAATTACAGATAAATATGAATTTATGCATTTCTTTTGGAAATTTTTTACTTTGAAAAACCTTAAAAATTATTGTTGATTTTGTCAGTTATCATTTTAAAATGGTTTTTTTAATTTTGAAATTAATTGTATATTTTTCAAATTTTAAATCTAATAAAGCAGGGGTGAGCAACCTTTTTAATCAACTGATTAATTTAAATTTTAAAATTTTTTGACAGGCCACACATAAAGTAACACTTATTAATAATTTACAAAACTTTATTTATAATAAACATTAGAATAAAAATATATAAAATTTAAAAATATAGATTAATTCTTATTTAACACAAATTTTCGTCTATCTTTTTCATGAATGATACGTAATTTTCTCATGGGTGAATGAAGTCGAATTGTGACAGTCAGTGTATTGAAACTTATCATTGTGTCTATGAATAGGATTTTGCCTTCAGAGTTGGATAATTACAGAATGAATTGTATATTGGTGGAAAATTCACAAGAGATGAATTAAAATAATTGTATGAAATTTGTAACAGAGAAGAGAACCAAGTTGTAAATTTAATATAATAAATTAATTAAAAATTTTACATCAAATTGCATAAATTATGTTCAACAAAGACAAATGTTATGGGTTGATTGTACTAGTCACACTCAACATATCACAAAGGTACTGGTAATGTTTAATATTATTTTCTTCAAAGTTCTTATTATTTTATCAAGGTCATATTATTTTTTCAAAGTCATTTTTTTAAATTAATTTTTCGAGAGTTCCCGCCCATGGATTTCATTGAACAATGGCTCATTTTAAGGGTCTTTCAAAAGGCTGTTTATTAATATAATTTATTAATATCCAAAATTTTTTTACTGTAATCTACAACTATTTTGCGCACTGTGTTGACTGTTGTAGGTAAACTTTTGAATCCTGTTGCTATAAGACCTGCACGTAAATCAGAAGAACGGCATATAACGTTAAATGAAATCCCATCAAGTGCGGTTAACCTTGCAAGTGTAGCAAGAAGTGATTTTTCTTCTCGTTCCAGCATCGGAAAATACTTGGTTAACGTTTTCGATTTTTTTGTTGGTGGTTCATCTGATGTGTTAGCCGAAGTAGTAGCTGTTGTTATGTTAATTTTATGGACGGAAAGTAGATGCGTATGGAGACCTTTCGTTGACCCACCCCCAATTTTTAGAATATTTTTGCAGTCGGTATACTTACACATCGCTGTCTGTCCTTTTTCTTCTCGTAAAAAATGTTTCCAAACAGCAGAATTACTTTTCTTTTCATGGTCTATGTAAGAAGCCATTATATTTTTAAAATTTGTTGTTCAAATAGTGCGAATGATAATTTAATTAAATCTACACTTTAAAATAATCAAAAACAATAACACGTGAAAACAATTATATACTAATTACGTCTGAGCGCCAACAAAAAATTTTAAGAATATAATTACAAATTGAATATTGAAAAAAAAAAGTTCCAAGAATTTCGATTTTTAAAATTTATATATTTTAAGAATTTGAATGCAAAAAAAATTCCAAGTATTTTCTATATGACAAAATTCAAATCTCAACCGAAAAAATTTAAATTTGAAAATGTTCAACCAAAAACGATTGTTTTAAAGAATTTTTAAGGAAACTGTAAGGTATTTTTCCTTTTAGGCTTAAAAAGTCAAATCCCGGGATCAAGTGCTCGATCCCGGGATTTCGGGATTGCTAAAAATTGCGGAATTTCGGAATCCCGGATTCCCGGGATTCCGAACCCTAATGCAAATTTGTCTCTCATTTCTTCAATCCTTCTTGTAACTGTAGATCCTGAAAGACTCACTTTACTAAATAAATCGGCCTTCTCTGGACACATCTCTTTGGCAACAGAAAGAAGGCATTCGTTAACAAACACCCTTAATTAACACCCTCCACGAATGGTTTACCAGTGCATGCTATTAGCTTAGGAACTTGAAAACTTGCTCGCAGTGATGAAATATTTAACTGGTTCTGGTTCACAAAAGTATTTTGCTGAGTTGTCAATGTATTTTTTAGCTTTAATATTTTATTTTTTCTCACTTCTCCGACCAAACAATCGTATTTATCTTTAGTGTTGACTTTGATAGTGACGACGCAGATTGTATTCTTTGAACACAGACACTATATTTTGGCATATCGAACACACAGCTCCTTCCTTGTACTGCATTAAAAAGTAATCATAAGTCCACTGTTCTTTGAATATCCTACAATCCGAGTCAATTTTTCTCTTGCTTGATTGCATATTTTCCTAGGGATTCGAAATTGCTATTAGTAAAATACAAGGTGATTCATAATATAAGGCAAAAAATTTAAACACATATAGTATTCATCATTACAAACAAAGTTACAAACATAAATATCATAATAAAAATTTAGTAAATCAATTGTAAAAAAATAAAATTGAGTTTCAAATACATAATACTAAAAAAAATTATGACATTCTACTTTGAACTGAATAATTCAACAAAAATTAGTTTTTCCCAATATTTTATTAATATTTTAAAACATTGTTTCATGTATGTTGTGTTTTTGTCTTCCTTTACTGATGAGGAATTATTGTCATTGGAAAGACTAGATATGAGTGCAGTTGCAGCTAACAACATTACTCGTTCATGGGAATTAGTTCGAGTTAGACGAGTGGCATTTTCATTATTTTGATAATTGTTATGGGATCTGGCTGAATGAAAATTGGCGTATTATTGTCCACAAGTTCGTTTGGTTCATATTTTTGTCAGACAAGCAGATATATTCTAATGATTTAACGTTTTCGTGTACTGCTTTAGTTCCATCACGAGTTCTTTTTGCCTGGAGAAGTTTCTTTAATGATGAAGTAGACGCACAATGAGGCCAATAATGCGATAATAACAAATGTTTTTAAGCTCAGATCGATACTTAAATGAATTATATTATCGTTGTTTATTTGAAAATGTTGCATCAGCGCACAAATGGAAAATCCAACAATTCCTAATAGAAGTAGATGAAATGCCTTCATTAAAATCTTCTAATACAGTTTCAAATTCCAAAGAAATTCCGAAAATAATTATCACCTTAATAAAAACTTTAATGTATATTATACATAGACATTATACTTTAATGTATACACACACATACATATAATTGCGTGGTAATTACAGTATCTTGCAACATTATATCCTTTAAAACATCTTGGGTTCTTGCTATGTCCAATAACAAAAGGTGTAATTTTAATTGATCCACTAGCATTTGATCATAAAACTATGGTTATTATAGCTTTAGATTGTTTTATGGCTTTTCTTTCACTCGATGAAATCGTTCTTGTAGGAAATGCTTGAAAAAAAAGTCCAGTTTCATCCATATTGAGTATAACTTCTGCGTCAATTCCTGCCAATTTTTCAACCATTTTTTTTCTATCATTCATTGAATTTGCTTCTTCATGAAGAACTTTCAATTTAATATTAAATCAATTTGTGAATCTATAGAGCCGTCCTTTGCTGAATTGCAGGTCATCAACATTTAGTTTTTGTCCAAATTCCTTTGCTTTTGTATGATAATTTCATCAGTCACGTAACGATTTATCGCATCCATTCGAGATATTCATTCGATCAATGAATACTCAAGCACAGAATGAATTTTCGAAGATTGTCTGGAGTAAGTGTTTGAGCTTTCATAATTTTCTCATCTCTTTAATTTTCAAAGTTTCTGTGGACTTATAAATTCCTAGGTCCAGGTTTAATTCTCTTCTGATAATTTGAGACAATTCACTCAGCGACATTTTCTTCGACTTCTTTATTGATGAACCTGTAATTTTTTTTCTTTTACTAGCCATATGGATATTTAATTTAAATAAATTAAAATTGTAAACAAGCTAATATTTAATCAACATTAATCCGAAACTTTTAAAAATTATTAGAAATTTAATTCAAAAAATAGCTTTCTGATTGCGGATCATGAAGTTTCGGATTAATGAATCAAGTTCGTCTGGAAAATTGACGAAATAATGTTGAATAATAACTATAAAACGGACGCACAATGTTTATTAGAAACAGACATTTATATCGAAGTCTAAATTACCGCAACGTAATTTATCGATCAGAACTATTACATAATAGTGTCATTGTTCGACACTGTTACGCAATAGTGTCGCAGTATTTTTCTCGCACAATAAATAAATGTTTTTCGGACTATGAAGTTTTCGGATTAATGAAGGTCAGATTAATGAGGGTTGACTGTATATATATGGTGTATTTATATGGTGTAAAAGTTTTTATTACGGATGTCTAACCTTTGAATAATATAAAGCTTTGTGATACCAAGTGCAAATCCCAATAGTAAACTAATTGAGAGTTGAATCAGCAATGTTGTATACTTACCTGGCGCGAAGAGAAATCTTCGCGTCTCCTTCATAGTACTGATGAGAGCCAAAAGCTCAAAGCTTTGTTGTAAATTACAAGTAATAGCAAGATGAATTTCTGAAAACACTTCAGCAATTGATGTCCTCTCATATATATACTATTATGAACGTTTGGTTGTTATATATGTGTAGATATGTTATTATCTATGTGGTTAAGAAATTTGTCAGACCCAGGAGTCACCTTTAAAAAATGTTTTGGCACAACTGGGCTGTATGTATGTAATGCAGAATACAGAAAAGATAATAATATAATAATAATAATAATAATAATAATAATAATAATAATAATAATAATAATAATAATAATAATAATAATAATAATAATAACGATGTTAAAATGATAAACTAACTATTAACGAAAAATTACAAATTTATTAATGAATATAAATGAATATAAATAAATATTGGATTGCAATATGTATTTAACTTTAATTTGATTGTATTATTAAGTATGTTAATGAATCATTGATGCTTAAAAAAGAGTTAATTAAAACTTTTGTAAAAACTTTACTTCTTACCTTCCTTTCCTGCAATTTAAATACCTTTTTGTTAACTCAATTTTTTCTTTAAATCAAATTTGTTGATATTTGGTTATGCATGTGCATATGTAAGTATACGTATTGATAAGGGGCGCATGAAGTTTTCTTTTCCTAGAGGCGCCAGATACCCTTGTACCAGCCCTGATTTGGTGATTAACTTTCTTTTTTTAATCATTATTCTAATATTTTTATCCCAGATTGGTGCTCGCATGAGTTCGCTTTCCTATCTAATTAGTCGGGTATCAATGCGCTCCGGATTTCATTCCGTGTTCGGTTTTCCATTAGCTCGGACTTCCCATTACGGATTAATTAACTTTAATTAATTTGTTTTTTCGTTACAACTTTTTCTGTGAACCTCTTATTAAATTTTAATTATACTTTCTGAATGTTTTTCAGTTTGACGTTCAACCATACACGTTTTCAGCGTTCAGTATTGATTTTCGATTTTTAATAAATTTTAATTACTTTTGTACTTTTGTTGTTTGGAGCTTTTTATTGATTTTTATTGATTTTTAAAGACCAAGAAAAAGATAGTGCATGCAGGAAGGCCCGGGCGGCCATTAATTATTTTTGTTCTTCGGACCATTCTGAGTGACAGTCGAAGCAGATATGTGGAGTCGAATGTCAAAAGAGAGATTGGCTCAGCAATAACCATTTGTCATCCAGATTTCGAAGAGTATATAAGGAATGGGAGTGTAGGAAAATGGAAAGGACAAATTAGGAAGTTTAAGGAAAAAGGAAAGATAGAACCAGGAGAAGCGTAAAAAGTGGAAAAGAATTAGAATAGAAAAGGAAAGAGTTGATCAAACAAACTAGAAAATAGAAAGGTGATTATATTATTTTTTGTCACAGCATCAACACCAGGCGGAGGATCGATCAAACACATAAAATTTTGATTATTGATTATTTTGTGTCGAGAGAAATATATTTTTGTGATTTAAATATACGTTGGGTAGTTTGTTAGTGGTGATTTTCAATTAAAGGGACACGTGGAGTCAGAGGTTACCGACTTGAATTAATAAAACCCAACATTATTATTTTCGTGTTAAACCTTTAATTGCTACCCGCTTATATCTTTTCCTCAAGGAAATATTTATTTTTAATTTTAATTAACTTTTTATTGGTTTTACTCAATTTAAATTTTGAGTTTTACATTCTTTGCTTTTGAATTTTTGAATTGTTAAATTTTATTTTTACATATTAATGCAACCCCAACAAAAGCAACTAAAATATTTTTAAATAAACTTCTCAATGTTTTGTTGTGTAAGTTTTCTCATTTTTCAATTTAATTTTTATTTGTTAAAAAATTCTTCAATATTTTTCAGTTAAACTTTTTAAAATTTCAATTTTTTTAATTTTTAAAACGTCGAATAATTTTTAAATTTCTTATATTTTTATATATTTAAAATTCTAATCCCTCACAGACAGTGAGGAGAACACGTTTCATTCTTTTTGAAGAATAGCAACTAATATTTTTATATTTTTTAATTAGTTTAAAAGCCGGATTTATTAAAAAATTATTCTCAATAAAATTTTTGAATCCAAAATAATTTAAATTTATTTATTCTATGAAATTAGAATTTCTCTGTAAGTTGTTTTGTTATCACTGATTTTCTGAAGCTATAACTAATTTAATTAAATTCAGTAATTGCTTGTTTAAAACTGCATTTTCAAATTAAATCAGATTGTTTACCGACTGATCCATTTGCACTGATTAAATTGCTGAGATATTTCAAACAAATTAAGTAATGTTCTTGTTACTGATAGATTTGGTTCGAGATTATTTTGTCTATGAAGGATTTAAGTAAAACTAAAGTAATTAAAGTAACTAAAGTAATTATTTTACTTTTAAAAAATTAAATTTATTCTTCAAAAAATATTGGAAATAAAGACTCATTTTTAGGAAAGTTTTAGAAAAACTAATGAGTTTATATTAAAGTCAATGCAGATGTTAGTCACATTTTATTACACTATTCTTTAAATTATTTGTAATTTTACAAAACTCTTTTATTTTAGTCGATAACATGGCATTTTTTTGATTGTTTTGATTTTCAAATTTTTAATTAATTTTGGATTTTTATAGGTTTTTGCATTTTATTCATTTGCACATTTAACGTTTTGTATATTCCAACTTATTTTGAGTTTATTTTATACAAACCCCAACATAATTCTTATTTATTTATTTATTAATATTATTATCAATTACAGTTGTTATTTATTACTTGTTATTGGGTAAATTAAATTGTTAGAAATTCATACATTTTAAATGTACTATTTCCCCTGTTGTTACCGCCAATTTTCCTTTTGTTAGAAATTTTATTAATAATAAATAAACGGTATTCATCATGGCCACAAATTTTGAGAATGCGAAAGAAAAAATTTTATTCAATTAGAAATGAATCATAAAATAATAAATTAAAAATTATTAAAAGCGAATTAAACGATTCTTTTGAAAAATATTCAGCATTTTAAATTGATTAAATATTCGCCACAAATTTAAGTTAAAATCTAAAATTATACATAATTAATTGATTTTGCTCGTGTAACATAAAGAAATAAAGTATTTCAAATTTGAAGAATTAAAAATAATACTTTTAACATGATTAAATTTTTCTTTCATTTTCCCCGCAGAAAATGCAAGTCAGCTAAAAATAAGATTACAAGTTTCATAAGAAAACCATTTACAAAATTCTAATCCTTGAAAATATTCTTTGAAAAGAAAATGTTACCTTGATGTCTTTCATTTTGATTTTGAAAATTAATAGAATTATGCGAACAAATATTTTTTAAAAATTATTATTATTCATAATAACACATTTTTAAATTTATTTTTTGAAACTGATAAAAATTTTATTGATTATAAAAATATAATACTTTGAATTCAAAATTTAAATTTAAAAAATCGATAAAAATTAAATTATGTTTTTTTAACACATACAATTTAATAAATTTTCAATGTTTTTTAGCTATTTTAAAGAAAATAATTCTCGCCGAATGAAGTAGTCTTTATTATAGAAATTATTTGTTTATATTGTGGGATTTGTTCAGTAATGACTGAATGTTAGTACATTGTAGTTTATCAGAGCACATCCAAAACAAATGTCACAAATTCTATAAGATAAAGCCGAACTTCAAATTTAAAAAAAAAATCAAATTTTATTTTATTACAACGTACTGGCCATAAGGCCTAAGGGGAGAATTTCTCGCCCTTTTGTAGACTACAGCTTTTAATTCTTCTTAGACTTATTAAACTTTTTTTCTTGCGTTAAACTTCGTGACATGTTGGAAATTTGAAATCACTTGGCATTAGCGGGATAATCATGGCAAAGCCATGGCCTTTGTGATTCGATAGGTTAGTTTTTTACCGATGGGCTTCCTCCATTCATTTAGCTTGGTTTGAAGGAATATTTTGATCTGAGATCCATCAGGTGTGACATCAAGTAGGAGAAAATATATTAGGTAGTAATTTCTGTTCAGAATAGTCTCTAGAAAAAAGGTAAATGGTTTGAGTAGGAAGACTTCTTTGGGCGATGGATATAACGAGTATATGTACATTGAATAGTATGTTATAGAAGGTTTAGCTGAGGTGAAGATAATTATAGTATATATAGAAACAACTAAAAGATACTGTCAAATAGGCGGGATCCCTACAAGAATCCCTACATTGACCCATTCAAACAATATACAACTCAACATTGCTGTTTATCGATTATACTTATAGTAATTATAGTAAGATAAGAAATCATAAAGTTATAAAGTTAATATAAAGTTATTGTTATAAAGTTATCTTATATATCCCTATTGTCTTGGATTTAATAAACTTGCCCTAAAATCTTCAAACGAGATATTTAAGATTTCAGGTTTAGATGGGGTTATGATAGATTGATTTTTACATTTCTTATGTCTAATTGAAGGGGTAGTTTTATTGGTGTAAGTATTCTTTTTTCTATTACTATTCTCTTTTACTGTTTTCGCAGTGTTATATAGACTTGCTCTAAATTCATCAAAGGAGATATTAGCATAACTGGTTTATTTGATGGTATTGGGGTTTACTAGATGGAGTTGTTATGAGTAGATCATTGGTTATAAGGCTATTAGGATTGACTAAAAAACCAATTAATGTTTTTTTTCAAAAAATAAATTTTTTATCAGATTTATTATTAATTTTTTTTTTATTTTTTCATTATTACCTTCGATATTAATAGCAATTATTAAAGAACTATTAGCATTTACAAAATTTTTATTACTAATTTTATCTGTGTTATTTTTAAAATTATTACTATTATTTATAAGTTTCTTTTTAAAACTTTCTTTATTATTGCCATTTTTTAAAAAAACACTGTGCTTCAAGAAACAAGGCCTCATTTAAAGGATACTTATTTGTCGAAGAATAATTATTATACAAGTAATTTTGATTATTATTTACTTTTGATTCTATATAGTTAAAGCTTCATCAAATGTGCTCAGGAAATCCATGTGCTGTTCTCTAACCAAATTTCCTATGATGAATTGGTCGCGATAAGTTTTTCAGCATATGTGCATGTATTCTGGCTCACATCGCTTATAATGTGCCTAACACATTCCCAGCATGCGACTTGCAGATCCTTAGATATCTTAATGGTTCCTGCAAAATATAATAAAAGATGCTTTAGAATTAAAAACTCATTGATATTAAAGCTTGGTTTTATCTACCGCTCCGAAGAGAAGGTCGAATCCTTTCGGATGAGCAATTCGGGGTTGGTTTTTAATATGCCTTAGCTACTTCTGTGATCCCTGAAGGATCATCAGACATCACAACACCTTTGGCCAGATGTTCGAGCACTTTTATGCAGTGCTTCACGGATATATCAGAGATATACCCGCTCAATGGTTTGATATTGGCGAGTTATCAAACCATTTACATGTGTATTATGTGTCAGTGGCAGTAAAAACCAACTGATACATAATACACTAATAAGCACTTTGTGCCACTAGGTACAATTTCTTGGAGGGAGTTACTATTTATTTCTTTATTTATTAGACCCGGTCCACTCGTTCCAGCCCCACGTGTCACAGATAATAATAGTAATAATAATAATAATAATAATAATAATAATAATAATAATAATAATAATAATAATAATAATAATAATAATAATAATAATAATAATAATAATAATAATAATAATAATAATAATAATAATAATAATAATAATAATAATAGTAATAATAATAAAAGTAATAATAATAATACTAATAATATTAATAATAATAGCAATAATTTTTATTATAAATTTTACAACAAATATATATTATAATATATCCAGTTGCTAGTTTCATCAAGTTTTTGAATTTTGCGAAAAATATGAACATGCAATAATAATAATATTAATAATAATAATAATAATAATAATAATAATAATAATAATAATAATAATAATAATAATAATAATAATAATTGTATGCCCCACTTACCTCGGTGTGGTAAGAGTGGGTTTGGATTGGGGATGTATGTTAGTGTATATTAGTGGTCTTATTGTGTGTTTAATGTGGGTTTGCTTATGTTTGTAATGTGGTCCATATATATTGCAAAGCTGGCTGCCACGGCTGTTTTCATACATATTTTAGCCAATTGTCGTGGTTTGCTCCTTCTTGTTTGGTGGAGGGCTTTCTTGGATATTTTCATTTGTTGATTTAGTACCATATGTACCAGCAGAATACCAGCCAGCGGTAATTATAAAATTGGCGTTTCTGTCAACCGGGAGGATATTGGCGGATTTATTATAATCTCCCATCATTGATCTCAGCATACCTTTGCTGATAGTGGCGATAAGTCCGGTAGCAGCATTAAAATTATCTATCCAACCCGGAAACGGTTCAATGACAGAAGCTCCAATAATTGATTGCCGAACGATCACTAATGGTAATTTATCAATGTTTTGCTGAATAATATATTCAGCCAATTGCTTCGTGAATGTATAAGTATTTGGTTTGTTTTTCAACATACCTGGAGTGATCAGATTGATCCGATCCTCAATCAAGCACTGGACTATATCGACAACCTTATAAGGACCAAATGATGGTGGATAAACATATTCATGCACAAATCCCATATCACAATTTACATACGCTGTTGAAATATGGATTAAAATTTCAAGATTCTTCATTTGATGACACATTTTCACCAGCTTAATAACGGGTATTACATTCATTCTTGTCGTCAATTTTAATGGCTCATTAAATCAGACAGTGGCAGCAGCACGTATGATAACAGATCAGTAGCGTATCTAGGGCCGGGCAAGCGGGGCTTTTGCCCCGGGCGCCACGATTTTAGGGGCGCCAAATTGATTTTTGAAACCTAAACTTTATTTAAAGATTTTCGATTTTGAAATTTAACCAACATTAAAATAACGAATTTTGATTATTTGAAATATATAAACAGCAATATATAAGCAGCAATTTCTTGAAGATCTATGCATTCAATCAATTGAAGCAGGTAAAAAAAAATGTTTTGAATGGGGCGTTGAAATAAAGAAAAGAGTGCGACGTATAAAAATTAGATTAGGTGAAAAAATGACTGATTCTGGTTTGACTGCTGAACAAGAGTTAGATCGTGTGTTGAAATGCTCAGTTGATAGATTAATTCAAGAATTAAAAACTCGATTTACTCGCCTTAATTCATTGAACGAAAATTTTGGATATTTCCTTGACACTGAAAATTTTCTAAATTGCCATGATCCTGCTAAATTAAAAGAAAAATGTTCAAATTTGGGAAAATTTTACAATTCAGATATTGATGAAAACGAACTATGCAATGAAGTTACTGACTGTAAAATGCTTCTTAATGCTCGAAAGATGAAATTCCAAAATCACCTATAGATCTTTTAAAATTTTTAATATCTTATGGTGAAGATGTTTTCCCAAATTTAAGAATTTCATTGCAAATTCTTTTGACAATTGGTATTTCTGTTTCAACATGCGAGCGTTCCTTTAGCAAATTAAAATTAATTTTGTCATATCTTCGAGCAACAATGAGTGAAGAACGTTTAAATAATTTGGCATTATTAAGCATTGAGAAAAACACTGTGAACAAAATTAACTTTGATGATGTCATTGACAAGTTCGCAAGTGTTAAAGCACGAAAAATTGTTTGTAAATTATTACAATAAATAAAGTTTAAAACTAACTTGTTGCAAAATTAAATTAATTTTTTTTAAAACTGCTGCAAATCAATTTTAAAGAGTGAAAATTTTTGATTTTTTTTAAATAATAATTTTTTTTTCTTAAAAAAGAAATGTCACTTTAGTGCAAAAATAATATACCAATAATAAGGAAAAGAAAAAATTCACGTGGAGAGGGGCGCAATTTTAAGTTTTGCCCCGGGCGCCGTGAACCCTAGATACGCCACTGTAACAGATACATTGTTTAATAATTCATTTAAATCGTTATAATTTAAACCAAAATTAACATCAGTTACAATTTCAGCAAATGCTGTAGTTTTGTTAAGTGCTTTGGGATTTTCTATTCTGACTAAATTGAGAAACTCTGGCTAATCTTTCGGCTTCTGATGCGCCTTCTGATAATTTTTCATTAACTGATTTACCTAATAATCCCGTAGCACCAGTTGCTTTATTATCATTGCTTTATTATCATAAAAATCTATAATGCTATAATCTTTTTGGATATTGATATTTAACAATAAATCACTAAATAAGAATATTTATTTTGAAATCACCAAAAAATACAAATATTAAAACAAATGAATTATTTCAACATAATATAAATGTTTTTTTTTCACATTCAATTTAATTTTTTTGAAATTTTTAATTCACTACACCAATGTTTTGGTTTAATTGTTGTTCAAGCCTATCTTAGAAAGTGCTGTGTCGTTATCCTTGTCCCAAGAGCCTAAAGTTCCAAACAACTAGTGCATCCAATGTTTTGCAATTGTTAGTTTTCCTTGTTTCGATAGCCAGTGCTCTGTATTTTTTGTAATTGTCTTCTCTGACTATCCGGAAATTTTCTTCTCGGCCATAGGGTACTTTTATGTCAAGTATATGTATTTTATTTTTCCTTTTTGTTTTAATGATGAGGTCTGGTCTAAGTCTAGTGTCTATTCCAGGAGGTGAGCGTTCTATGTCTACTTGGAAACCTTTAGAAATGAGATATCCGCTGACTTTATCCATGACCTTATTGTACTTGTTTCTCCTTGCACTTGTGGTTTTAAGGCAGTGATTGAATATGTGTGCTTGTGTTTCTGGTTCCATGTTGCAGAGCCTACATTTTGTGTTCATGTCTTCTTTCATTCTGTATGCTCTATAATTCAGGCTTATCATGTTATTTCTTGCTTTAATAAGGAAAATGTATTGTTTATCTGTTAGGGTGTGTGATTTTATTAAATGCGTTGATTGTCTGTTTCCTGCTATTGTTCGTGATATGTATCTTTGGCATGTCATCTGGCACCATTGGTCAGCGTACCATTCACTGGTGAGTTCATGTATTTTTACAGAGGTTCCTGTGAGGTTTGTTTCATTAATGTATATACTATATATACATCAGCCTCAAATCCCATAATATAACAACTTACATAAATCATCAAACATATAAAATCTTATATTATAGAAATAAAATCATATTCTTCAACACATGATGGGACAATGAACAATATAAAAAATACCTGAATAAATTTTGAAAAATTTAAGGTCAATTTAGAATAAAATTTTGATTCAAAAAATACTTGGAAAAAATTAATAAAAATACTTAAATACTTAAATTGAATTATTTGCATGATATTTCCAATTTAAAAATACCAAAAATAATTTTTCCAACTCAAAAATTTTCCCCAATTTCCCCAAATTTTAAAAAGTCCCAAAAACAACTTTCCCAAAATTTCCCAACTCAAAGATTTTTCAAAAATTACGAAATTTTATGTGTGTAAAAAATACTAATATATTTTTTTAAAAATATGACTTTCTTCTAGAAAATCACCCGCATATGAATTAACCCAAGATGTATACAAGATAAAAACTCTTCCCAACTCTTCTTTCGATTTGATTAAGGAGTGCAGAACTTAAAAGTATAATTGAGAACTTTATATCAATATTTAATAAAGTGTTTTTGCGTTTGGTTTTATCTTGATAACTGAGCAAAGAGCAGGAGGAATCAGATTCAGTACTCACTTTAACAGTAATAACCCAATAATTAATATACAAAAATGTAAAAATCCATACAGGGTGGTCATAAAGCCCACGTGTAATTATAATGCCTGTAGCTATGTAACCATATGTAATTGAAAGAATCTATGAAATACAAAAGAAAGAAAAATCACTTTAATTTTGTATTTTTCTTGTTCATTTTCAATATATCCACTGTCATTACTATTAAAAAATGGAATACAATTCCCTAGTTCTCTGTAGACATTTTTGAGCCTATTGCATTAGTTATCATATTTTGTAAGTTTTCTAAAGATCGAGTTGGTTGAAATAAATAGAAATCAATAGAAATCCAATCTGGTGAATTTGGAGACCAAGAAAATGGTCCACCTCTTCCAATCTACCTGTTAGACAATTTATAATTTAGAAACCGTCTAACTTGCAAGGTGGAGTTTTGAATAAAGCATTTTTAGATATTAAAATGATGCTTCCGAGTTCCACCGGTAAAGCAGTAATCAAAAAATATTTTATGGATTTCGTCCTTATGACCATAAAAGATTTCTTGGAATCAGGAACAGACAGAAAACATGAATAAATCAATTTACTAACGTCAACAATTTTCTTCAAATAAAACTCTAATCTCAAATATTTCTTCATTGAGTGGTAAAACTGCGAGACTGGAATTAAATTGTCGATCTGCTTGACTGAAAACAAAATTCCAGGCAACCGCAAAGACTACCGACAGTTCGAACTTTAGTTTCAACATTATATGTTATTTAATAACAACAGTTATTATCATAGAACTTATCACAGAAATTATCAGTCTTAGTTTAAAGATTTATCCTATAAAATTATTCTGTGTTGAGGTTAAAACAAAAAGACGTGTACATAAAAATTAAGTACAAGAAGTTGTATGCTGTAGTGCCTCTGACTTTCAAATTAATAAAAATATTAATTTAAAAATTAAATTTCAAATACATTAAGTTAATTACATTAAAAAACATTGTTTTAATATTCATAATATTCAATCATCTTCTTTCGAACATCGTCACCTTTATTCAAAAATGTATATAAAAAACAATGGAATTTTATCAATTTACTGGAAGTCTGTTTCCTCCGAAAATATGTCATTCCAAGCAACCAAATTTGCAACATTCGAAATTTCAGAATGTTAAACAGGTCACTGAATCACTTCTAAATGGAATTCGTTATGGATTTTCATATTCTTCATATGCTTAATAATAATAATTAATAATAATTATAATAATAACAATACTAATAGTAATAATAATAATAATAATAATAATAATAATAATAATAATAATAATAATAATAATAATAATAATAATAATAATAATAATAATAATAATAGTAATAATAATAATAATAATAATAATAATAATAATAATAATAATAATAATAATAATAATAATAATAATAATAATAATAATGATAATAATAATAATAATAATAATAATAATAATAATAATAATAATAATAATAATAATAATAATAATAATAATAATAATAATTGTTTTATTCCAAAAAGACGATTGACAATTTTCAAGATTTTATTTTCCGCAAAAGAGGACATTGGATCAATTGTTAATAATTTTAAAGCAGCCATAATCATACGACGATTGATTTTCATTGTTTCTGGTATCCATGAAATAAACGCCAAAGCACCCTGATGTTTTAATTCGGACAACTGAGAAAATCGGTTGGATGATTCTTCAATGACATAATTTCTGATTTTCGTTTTGCAAACAAATCGATTTGAAAGATCCGACATAGAATGATTCACCATTATTTCCGCACGAATACATAATACACTATCGGTGTTATTATCGCCGAACTTATCTGTGAATTTAGAAGACTCGATCCCATGCATAATCATGAAAAATGATGGCAACAACTGTGAAAGTTCCGTGACAATCGAAACGATTAATTTACCGGGAATTTTTCCTTTGAAATCCGTATAAACGAGATCGCCTTTCACAAAGTTAATATTTTGAAAAGATGTAAGACAGAATTTCTGATCACAACCTACATCACATCGCAAATCCATTCCGACCGCCATTCTTCCGAAATCCATTTCAAAATTTTACAAAATTTTATTCAAATAAACAAATCCAAAATTAATTCCAGAATTTCTATAACTATTACATCAAAATAAAAATCAATTCATAAAAATTTACAATTCACTTACCTATTGAAGCCAACCGAGTTTCCATTGCTCGCGTCTGTGTGCGCACACCAACAATATTCGGTCTAACCAGACCGCGCACACAGACGCGATAGAAAAGCCAAATAAATGCCAGTCAGAGGCAATCCCCCTCTGACTGGTCGAAACAAATAATAATAATAATAATAATAATAATAATAATAATAATAATAATAATAATAATAATAATAATAATAATAATAATAATAATAATAATAATAATACCCTTGCGACATGTTGAGTGTGAGTAATACCTTTCTGACTAATACTCATAAGGGATAAAATATCTTATCGGATAAACTCGGAGTATATAACCAAACTAAGTTGGTCACCACGAAGTATCTTCAAGCAGATACGCTACACCGTATACACAGTGCAGTCAACCGCCATTCCGGGTTGGTAATCATTTTAGTTTTTGCATTTGCAAGTTGTGGAATTCAGATCATAGTATATATGCCGGATTGGTTGGGATCTCATGTTGAAATTGTCAACAACGGGGACCTCAGTCAATCCCTCTAAATCATTGATGAAGATTTGAAGACAAAAATTAAAAAAAAATCATCTGTAAACATGAAAACTCATATATTAATGAAAAATCCTTACTTATCGGTTCTTTCCAAATTTTTCACAAAAATAGATTTGACAAAATAAAGTGTATCTTGGCAAAAGAAGTGAGTGTTTTGCTTTTGGCGATAAAGAGTGTTTTTGTGACTGAAATGCGTCGGTTTATATATCTTATTTTTGGTGTGCGAGTTTGTGTGCATGTGTTAGTACAGTAAAACAAATCAGAATTATTTTTAATTCTAGAATTTTCTATTTTTGATTTTTAATAATTTTCTTGGCGGTTTTTTCGCAATAATTTTTGTTTTATTCACCAAAATTTTATTTTATAATTATTTATTTGCTAAATTTGCCTCCATGATGGATTTGGCCATTTCCAGAACATTCCATGTTAAATTTAATCTAATTCTTAATTTTTAAATTGTTTTTTGTAAATTTTTCTTAAAAATCTTTATATTTTAATTAAAATCTTTATTTTTATAACTTTTATTATGTCGTTTGGCGGCCATGATGGATTTCGTCATTTTTATGGATTGTTCTGGGTTTTATAATTGAAATTTGCTCTAATTTTCTCTAAATAAGTTTCTTTTTTATTTAATTTTCTCTTTAATTTTTCAAATCGCCATTATTCAGATTTGTTTTCGGTTGTTTGTATGTTTTTCTGTTATATCTAAGATTTTGTACAATACTTCTTGTTGGGTTTCATTTTATTTTTATTTGGATGTTTTAATTTTTGTGTGTTGTTTTCTTTATTATCATTGTTTAATTGGTGTTTTATATATTTTGATTTTAATTAACTTAGTGCTGAGTTGCAGGTTGTGTACCGACACATTTCAGTCATGAACTTATTTTTAGGTCTAGAAATCAGTTTTAGCCCAACATAGGAAAAGATTTTATTGTCTTGAGTATCGCTTTTTGATCAAGAGCATCAGGAGTTGGATTAGAAGTTCCTTCCTAACGAATAATAATATTAATTCAACATACATTTTTTTTAATTAAATACGGAAACTGTAACATGATAATGATTTTGTTCTTCTGTTATTTCTATGCTGATCTTTCCGTTAATAATAGAGTTTTGAAATGCTGTAAAAGAATTTACAATTGCATTTTTGATTTAACCTACATTTAAACTTATAGAGTAGTTTTTGTTACTTTGCATGTTAAATAACTTTTCTAATAGAATCGATATGGTAGGTAGTAATAAGTGGATTCAAGAGAACAATAGGCCAAAGACCGCCTCCGGGAAATATCAAAAATTTACAAAGTTATGTTTAAATTCACTTGATTAGTTGATGATAAATTTGATTAAATATTATTAAATATTATTAAATGATAAAAAAATTAAATTTTCTTTCACTTTTGTTGAGGATACCTAAATAACAAATTTATAAATAAATAAATAAAATTACTTTGAGGAAGATCGTCATGACAAACGAGACGATCTAGGGGAACTCAGAAAAGAAAACGGAAGCAAAAAGAAATGAGAAAGAGGAATGAAACAGAGGAAATCAGACATGAAAACAAAAACAAAGGTCAGTACTAATTAATTCGTACAAAAAGGAAAAGGAATTTCGAAATCGGGAAAATAGAAAAAACAACAATATTCTTTATTTTGGGAACAAAACAAAAACAGGCCTGAGCCGCAAAAGGGAAAATTAGAAAATATCTCGACAGTTGTCAAAGATAACTCGGTCGCAGGGAAATTTGGGAAATCATATTGGAGAAAATTGGGAAATTGAAGATAAACTAAAGTGCCACAAATTGACGAGGTGTAAAAGGAGGTAGCACAGCAGAAGCAGGCAGAACTATAGAGAGAACAATTTAGAGAGAACATGTGAGAGAACAGTTTAGCGAACAGTTTGCAGGAACAATTGAAAGATCAATTTGGAAGAATAAAATTTGAATATAATTGAAGTAGAGAAACTAAAGAGAAAACAGAAATAAAGAGAAGCAGCAGAGTTTATTCAGTTGATAATGTAGTAAAGTTCGTCGAGTAAATCCAAGTCAAAATCAGAAAACAACCAGTTAACATTACCAATTATTATTCTCCTCAGTTGTGAGAGATTTGTCAAATCAAGGTTATACGAGTGTGCTATTCATCGCCATAGTGTTGTAATAAGCACTCTATAATCGATAGTTAGCTTGTTGAGCAAATTGTATCATTGTGAAAATATTTATGATATTTAATAAAGTTTCAAGTGTTAATTGTTATTTGTGGGTCAGTCAAAGAGTCAGAGTAAGAATTCTAATTTTACCACCAACCCAAACCCCCAACACTTTCTTAGAGTTTTCATATTCTAATTAAGATAAAAAATAGTTTTATTTCATTATTTTTTACAAACTTATCTAACTTTAATGTTATTAATTAAAACAAATAAATTGTAACATGATTATTCACTAAATTTGCAATACTCAAGCTTTAATCAAAGTGTACCCTTTTAAAATAGAAAATAAATTATAAATTCATATCTTTTTGTTAAGTAATTTTATTTAATATTCTTTGATCCACTACTGTAGGCAATTAAATGCTGGATAATTCTAATAGAATAATATCTTATTACTTGAAAATCATTAAATGTTATCAAAAATCTTTTTTTCCAAAAACACACTTCAAATCAGTCAAAATAGATTCTTCGCTTATTTTATTTTTATTTAAAAATTTAACCAAGCTTTCTAAAAAATAAAATTTTCGAGAAAAATTTTTCGAATGTTAATCTCAACTAAATTGCCTCACATATCTAAAAAATATGCTATCAATCAGAGGATTAATAGACATTATAAATATAGTTGACAGTTAATAATTATTGCTTAAAATTTTCAAGATTTGTTTCTCATATAAAGGATGAAAATCTCTTTTAATCTTTAAACAATTACCTTTTCTTTTGGTTTGGATAGTTTTTGACAAAACAAATTTTGTTTGTATTATAGTTTTTATGATACCTCATTTTCAATTTTAAAAAATTCATATTTAATGTTCTTAATTAATTTATTAATTTTTCTATAATATTATAAGAACTTTTTTCCAATTTCACCACTGATTTTTTTCCCATTGAATTTATTAAAGAGCTTGAAGACTATAAATCAGTAATGTATCGATGCTTTTGATATTCACAAAAATAGACAAAAAAAAGATTTCTTAATTCAAAAGTATATTTGAATAGATTGTATTGTTAGGAATTGTCTTTATTAAAGTTCTTAATTAATTCAAAACATTTTTGTGATCTTAATGATGGATGAGCAACACATAGCCCTGTTTACGTTTTTTCTAGTCTCATTAAAGCAGGGATGCACAGACTTTTCAGTATGGGTGCCACATTTTCTAATAATACATTATATGAGGGCCACATTTAGAAAAAACACCTAATCTGTAAAATTTTAAATTATAACCCGGTTTCTATATACAAAAAATGCATTTTAATTTAGTTGAAATAATTAATTTAATTTTTTTTGGAGCAATATGACATTGTTTTTTATTAACAATTTTTAAAATATTTGGTGTCAAGTTTGTTGTTGCCAAACGTAGAATTGAATGTAAATTATTATTTGAAAGGCGGTTACGTTGCTTCGACTTGTTCATGTTCATAACAGAGAACGTTTGTTCGCATACTTATGTTGAACCAAATAAAGATGCAATTTATGCTACTTTTTGAATTAAATTAGGATATGGTGTCAAGGGCCGCACAAATTATTCAAAAGGGCCCCATGTGGCCCGCGGGCCGCACTTTGTGCATCCCTGCATTAAAGCTACATATTTCTGTGTTAAATTAGAAAAAAGGTAAATTACAAAAAATAAATATATTTTAAAGCAGTTTTAAATGCTGGCGTTTGTTTGATTGTCAGTAGTGCATTTAATGAACTGTAGTAATCGGCCTAATACTGTCGAATCATACTTGGCAGAGTCCGCCTTGTAGTGTTTCCAAAGTTAGACTAAACTGTTTGCTTATGTTACCAGAAGAGCCAGCGAGTTACGCAAGAGGATGCATGAGCTTTATAACTTTATACCGACAGAAGTGACAGTCGTTAGCAATTATACGGTCTCCTTTTTTTATGAATCATTGTTTGCGTGACATAGTAATAAAAGATGTAGGCAGTATTTTATTTTAAATTTGCCTAAGATTTTTTCCCATAATAATTATCTTTTGTTGTTTTTTAAAGTATTTTTGTATGTTTTATTTCTATTTTTTTGAATTTGCGTTTATTATCTAGTCTTCATATTTTAATACTTTTATTATATGTGACACGTAAAAAACTTAAATTTGTATTTGACCCGCTGTAAATAGGTGTTGCTCATCACTGATTTAGATAATAGTAAAAGATAAATTACATAAATAGCAATATTTTGTTTTAAAAGTAATTTAGTCAGCAACAAAATATAAGGAAAGATCCACTCAAAATGATCAGCTAAATTTCGTATTGGACGAAAATTTTCAATTTATAAACAGCGGAGTAGTTATTATTATTATTATTTATGAAAAAAATTTAAAAATAGTGGAGCAGTTTAAAAATTGAAGAAATTTTTAAAACTTCAAATTTATTATGAATATTTGTAATTTAATAAAAAATTTTAGCAGGCTAAGGAATAATAAATTTTGAGAGTTCACAAATTTTTTTTCATTAAAATCTTGGATTTTTCAGTAAACTATTTATTTGTTTCATAATCATTAAGTTTTTATAAATGTCAATTTATCAACTGACATGTCAGAATACTATGCAATTAATTATTATTTTGGCGCCTTTTTTGAGAATTGAAGATTTATTATAGAAAATAAAATTATTTTTAAAATGTTTGTCGTCAGACACTCTCACTGAGTGGGCATTTCGTAATTAATTTACTTTATATATTTTTATAATAATTATTATTTTATTTAATTACAAATATAAATGATTAATAAAAATATCTAAAAAATTATTATTTGTATTATTAATTCTGCGATAGACTTAAAGTCAGCGTGCTCCGTTTTTTTATCGGATATTGTATCTAAATTGGAATCGGCTAATGTTTCACTGGATAATAATAATTATTTAGATTGCGGATAGATAGTGTCAAAACACGAGGGACAAATTTAGTTTGGTTAATTGGTGTTCGCACAAAATCCCCATTTGTCAACACTGTCCCATGTTCCATCATAATTTATTGTTCATAATTAGAATAAATAAAGCAAATAGTTTTTCGCCTATTCATAATTAGAGTTGTTTGGAAATATTTTGATTAATTTTACATTACAAAAACATTACAAAAAGTGTTTATATTTTTTCATTCTAAATATTTTATTTAATTTCAAGATTCTGAAAATAAATTATATATTATGAATAAATGTTTCAATTAAAACAAATACAGTAATTTAGGTTACTGTAGTGTATTGTTATATTTTCTTTTGTTGTAATTATGAAATTGTAAATAGGATTTGCAATGTACAGTTATTTTTTTATGTTAATTTTACTAAAAAAATAATTAATAAAACTATATAGAGCAGCTTTTCCCAAAGTGGGTTCCGTGGACAGATAGCAGGGATTCCTCGAACTTTTTGTAAATAAGTAATTTATAAAAAAAAAAGATTTATAAATAAAGATTAATAAATAATTCTCGATTTTATTCGATCCAATTTAAAATTCTTTTTTTAATTCTTTTTCAAAGAGAAACCACAGTTTTTTTAATTATATTCTTTTAAAATACGCATTAAAAATACGAATTTAAAATTAGTTTTAATAATATTTGATAAAAGGGTAAGTTATTTTTTCAATTTTTGAAAATAATCGTATGAGTGATTTTTTTATTATCGATAAATTTTGTAAATAGTTAACCCAAATTTTTGTGATGATGAAACGTTGGTTGAAACAAGTGACTTTAAGAAATAAAAACACTTCAATAAGTGCACCTACTGCTGACATCAATACTACTGATGATATATCTGAAGAACCTAAGCCTAGCACTTCTACAAAAAGTGGTTGTCTTTGAACTACGGCGAGAGCTTGCTATGTATTTATCAGAACAAAAACATGAACGGTTTGCTGTATTGACAAACTCTTGCTGGCTGATGCGACTTGCATATATCAATGATATTTTTTCAAAACTAAATGAAGTGAACCTTTCTCTACAAGGGAAAAAGTAACAGTATTTAGCGTCAAACATAAAATATCGGCATTGTCACAAAAATTAGAGTTTTGGATTGATTGTGTTGAAACTAACAATGTGAGTTGCTTTTCAACACTTTCTGATTTTTTAAGGAAAAAAAAACAACAGCACTGTTCAGACTAATAACATTCATAAGTTTACTTTTTCTTTTATATTATTAATCAACTTTTATATTATTAATCGAATGAATTTATTTTATTTTTTGTATGAATGTTATTTTTTTAATAAATACTATAATTTTCTGTAATACTATAGCTCTAAGTATAAATATATAAATACTATAGTATTAAATTATAAGATTTTTGTAAATAGGGTTCCGTCAAATATTTGAAATCAAAAAAGGGTGCCGCGGTGAAAAAACTTTGGGAAACACTGATATAGAGTAATTCTCTATTGTAAATAATTACTATAGAGAATTACAAAATTAAAAAATTAATAAAAAGAATCAATATAGAAAATTAAAAAACCATGAAAACAATCTAAGAAGATTTTCATAATGCTTCGAAACGAATGGAATATTTAATTGATCAAGATGAACAGGAAATTTATTATTGTTGAAATTTAATTATTCAGGTTAATAAATTTTTATATTATTATTTTTAATATTGTTTTGTTGCATTTTAACATAACTTAAACCACAAACAATCACTTCAGCTGTCCCGAGACAGGTTCTTTTTTTTCGCCGATTTTAGCCATTTTCTACATGCATCATGTAGAATCAAATATTAGATAATTTTTTGGAGATAAAATCCTGATGTGGAAAAGATACATTGATGACATTTTCATAGTCTCCACGGTACCTCTCAATATAATCTCGGCACATGCAAACTTCACTAACACTAATATACAATTCACTCTTGAATTACCTGACACAGAAGGCAAGATTGCTTTCTTAGATACCATGATAAGTCCTTCTGAAGGTCCAAACAGGCTCACATTCAAGACAGATTTATTCATTAAAAGTCTACACAGTGGGTACATTCTTCCTTGGGAAAGTCACGTTCCACTCCAACGAAAAATCGCTCTATTAGTAGGAGAGAGAAAAAGAGCAATACGGAACTGTTCGGACAAAACGAAAAAAACAAGAAACCCTGGAAAACTTTAAATCACGGTTTTTACAAATTGGATACCCAAAGGAGTTAGTAGAAAAATACTTCTTGAGTGAATATAACTCTAATAGGCATAATACACAAAAGGAACATGTCAATAAGCCAGTAATATACCTACGCTTCCCTTTTTAAAACAATAGGACATGTAATACAATCAGAGCTTACATTCGCAATATGGAGTTGCCAGTTCATATTCGCCCAATTTTTATAACTCTGCACCTTTGAAATCACAGCTTTGTAAGTCTCAAAACTCTCTAACATTAGACCTATTTCATCGAGATTGTATATGCCAATCCTCTACCAAATGTTTCTGCTTCTCAAAGAACAGTGTTTACCAAATTACTTGCACAAGATGTGACGCATCGTACATAGGCGAAACACATAGAACGTTCCAAACAAGACTCAACGAACACGTCAAGATCAAAACCAGCAATTATCACGAACACTGGAAAAAGTGCACAAATTAGTAGCACTCTTACACGAAACAAAATGCAAAATGTTACAAGATGCGTTCAAAGATTCATTGCAAAAGTTAGCCGCGGAGACTCTTTATATCAAAAAACTGAAACTGTCCATCAACATTCAACTAAATTAATACTCAAATTAATATTTAATTAGATTTAAAATTTAAAATTAAAAAAATATTTAAAATATAAAAAACATTCTTTTATAAAATAAAATATTAAAAAACTTTTAAATTTAATTAAATTATAGAATTTAAAATTTAAAAAAATAGGAAATATTATTTGGGTAATTAAAATAAAATATAAATAAAATATAATTAAAACAATAAATTTATTATAAAATACGAAATAAATTTATTTTCCTCCAACAATAATTATTAAATGTAATAATGACCAAATTCACTTGAAAAAGGCAGTGCCGAAAACTCGTGAGTATCAACAAACATCGATATATTACTGATTTATAGTCTTCAAACTCTCTTTTTAATAAATACATTTAATACAATATAACAACAAATATAACAGTTACATTAAATAATTATGAAAGTTTTATTTTAATTGTAATTTATTTCAATTAATTAAAAAGAGAAAATAATTTTATAATTAATTTACACATTAGCTCTATTCAAACAAGAATGGAATATCAAAGTTTATTTAATAAGTGTAAAAAAACTCCACCGAGATTATATTGTAATGAGTTCTAAACTTCATAGAGGGTATACCATACCCTATCCTACAAAGATATGCCATTTTAGAGGGAAATCGTGCAGTGTTTACAATAGTATAAGAAACTTTGAATGAACATATGTAAATAAAAAGATTATTTTAATAAGTGATTATTATTTAATTAAAATATAAGCAAAATTAACAAATTTTTTAATATGAGACGAGGTTGTACATAATGACCAGAGAGTACGTTATTCTTTTAAAACAACCTGAAGAAAAAAGGTGTATACCATCGTATAAATTTCACTACTGCTCTGCTTAAGGTTGCACTTAATTTGTGTATTATAAGCATTCATATAGTAATCTATAATGATTTGAAAACAAAGAGATTCTTTAATTTCAATATTTATTCAAAAATATGTACAAACGATATTATAAATTTTGTCGATTTTAATGATCTTAGGTTTTTCATTTTCAAACCAGAACAATGATCCTATGGAAATAATATCTACCTCCACAAAGATACTGAAGAGGATGAAATGTTCTCGGACGACGAGGCTTGAAGTCAACAAGTCAAAAATTTAAACAATTTATTTTAAGTGTTATTTTACATATATATTTTAATAAAATGTAGGTTGAATGAAAAAGACAAATAAAAGAGTGGTTATGCACAGAATTGATAGTAAAGGAAATATGATGGGAACAGTATTAGGAAATGTCAAAAGCAGTTACGGAAAATCCGAAAAAAATCAATAAATTGTAAATTTATCGAAATTGAATCGGAAAAACGGGACAGGTATAGATTAGCTAATGGTCAACAAGATGATGATTATGGATTTATCAGAAAATGGTTAGAAAGGGTCGAAAAGCATTCGAATGTGTTAAAATAGAAAATCGTTAATTATTTAATTAATTAATTGGCTAATAGAAAACCCGAACTATTAGGAAACCCGAGCCAATTGAGAACCCGAGAGATGAAGGAAACACGAACATAGAACGTAAACAAAATGAGAATCTCGGAAGGCCATTATCATGACAGCATGATTAATGGAGACAAACAAAGTTTATGGCTGTTATGAAGGAGTAGCAAATGAAGCCAATTAATCACGATATGGTTCAAACAATGTTCAAGGAACCGGGTGTCAAACCATTGTCAGATAGGAACAATCCGGTCAAAAACCAATTAATCAAAGTGATTATTTTAGTATAAAAGCGAAGTCGAAATTCAAAATAATCGGTATTTTGCCTCAGCTAGGGACAAGAAGAAACTGAGCTTAGGGTAATAAGGAAGTTAGGGAAACGAACGGATAGAGTTAGGAAATAATTGAGACGTGAGAAATGGAATTGGAAGCGGACCAGATCAAATAGGAAAAGTTCGATTAAAATGTGAATATTGATAAACATTTTGACAAAGCATCAGCGCCGAGCGGAGAAATGATTAAACTGGTAAAACTCTGTCGTTGATTGTATCATTGGATTGTGAGAGATTTGTGATTCAAATATACGTTGGGTAGTTTATTGTTTTGTTGTTTACGATTAAAAGAACACGTGGATTCAGAGGTTACCGACTTGAATTAATTAAACCCAAAAAATTCAACCATTTTGGAATCATTTTCATTGTTTCTGACCATAAATTCACCTGGTTGTAAAATAGATGATTTCATTTGGTAAAGATCAACAAATTCTTCTAATAATTCTATTTCTTCTTTATCTATTTAAGTCAAACTTTATTATCAACTCAAAATCAGTTATATATATTTTCCACTCGCTATATTAAACTATCATTTAAACACCAAAAAAAATTCTAAAATTCTAATCTTATTATAAAACAAAAAAATGAAAAATTTATTTTTAACTGATTTCTGCTCAACGCTTCGAGAGAATATGTACACGTGGTAGCATAAAAAAAATTCACATACAGAACTGATCAGTCGTGCTTCGAGAAAGACCATGACAATAAAAGATTAACAATTTTCCACTAGAAACCAAAAAAATAGAAGTTAACGGACATAAGCCACACTTAACATGATTACGAATGGTAGTGATTCTGCAAGGATACAGTAGAACTGAGTATTGAGTGAACTTTCCAAACTTTTATCATTAAGTTCCTTGAACAAAACCCAAAATATGTTATTATTTTTAAGAATAAGAAATACCTTTATCAAATAGAGTAAATAATACCACAATGATAAATTAATATGACATGTTTATAGATGAGTATGAATTTCTGTAAGCAGCTCTGATTCCGAATATTTAATATTTGACCTTTGCTGTAGATTTGCGTGTTTTAAATCTCTTAAATTTATTCGAAACATGCATCTTGTTAGACGCAATTAAATTCAAATCTTCTTCAAGCATTTATTTTTATAACAACTTCAAAATTGCGCCGTTTACTAGCGTATTCAAACACCGAGGCGTGATAATTATTAATATTAATGTAATTACTGGTCATACATTTAATTGATTTAATTTAATATAATTTAATATAATTTAATATAATATGATATAATTTAATATAGAATTTAAATATAAAAATTTAACAGAAATAATTAATTCTACTAACTGATCTCACTTCTACCTTTTAACCATAATAATTTTATATATAGGTTTACTAACTCCTTACACAACTTATGCCGTTAAAAAGTTGATTGACATGAGTGTAAATCGCCAACCCTATGGTTACCATTACCTGGTAAAGTAAAACACCTGAAGGAAAGACCGGCTTCATACCTACAATAAGTTATTATTTATTAATAAAACAATAAGATTAAAAACTTTGATGATAAGGGTGGTTACATAAATCTATAAATAAAATTCTATTAGAAAGAAAAACTTTTTAAAATCACCATAAAACTATCGTCATTTCCAAATTTATTTCCAAAAAAGATCGGTGTTTAAGAAATTTCAGACAGTTATTTCTGGTTTTTCGGTGGATAACACGCAAAATAAACACGAATTTCGCATCAAAGTTTATTGAAAAAAAAAATTATTAAAAAATATTACTAAAAAAATTAATTTAAATTGATTTTAATGATTTTTTATATATTTTATGTGAAATTATTATTAATATATATTGCCACTCTTTTTTATCATTTGGATTAGTGTCTTGTGGATTTTGGAATCAAAATATTTGAAAATGTCGTCTGATTATTTTGACTCTAAGAACATATTAAAGTTAGTTAATTGTAGAAAAATTCCATAAAACTTATTTCACTAAATTTTCATGTGTATAATTTAAGGATTTAGACTTTAATTATTTAAAGCAAATTTCAATTTTTTTTATACTGTGACCAACGCCTTGCTGTAACTATTGGGGTCCCATTGTGATTGCACTTGCAATAGTACCGCACTGGCTGTGACTGTCTCATGGCAAGATTAAATAAAAACAAAACTACTCACAGAGAATTCAAATATCCCTTCAGTCTTGATGTCGTTTCACTTTACACATCCATTGAACCAAAATATGCTATTAAATACGGATTTTACAGAATATCAGCTCGCAAATAAATATTTTTGCACCAAAGATCAGCGCTTCCATACTTACAGAAAGTACACGTCATAAAAAAACGAGATACAAAGGATAATCGATGTACTGAAGAAAACGAGAACGATAAACAACAATTAAACTTCAATGAAATCCTACACAGAAACGAAAATCAAAGTAAAGACATTGAATGAATGAATTCTACCACAAAAAGATCTAGGGAAATAACACAATAAAGAAGAAATATTTTTATTTGAATATCCCATTCATCAATGACTTACTCGACTTCAAGATCCCAAAAGAACTGAAACGCACTAGCCTTCCAATTTGTATAGCACATAAATCTTAAACAATGAGTAAAGCTCTAGCAAACAACATAAAAAAGGAAACAATTGCACAATGGAAAATTGCCAGACACCGAAAGATATGTGCTTTCGAAAAAACATTGTCTATAGCCTCGCGTGCAATGTATGCAAGGAAATATACATTGGAAGTATGCTCATGAACTTGCACCAAAGAGTTAAAGAACATCTAGATCCTGGTGAAAATTCTCGGTACACAGACATCTCTAACATTGTGAACCAAGGAAGGAAACAAAAAATATTTCAATCAAAATCTTAGCCAATGGAAACATCCAAAAAAGTCAGATTTAAAGAAGCAATTCTCATTATAAACAGACGGCCAATAATCAACACTAAAGAAGAGATCAATGAAATCATCAATTTGATTTATTGTTTTTGACCTTGAGAATAGATTTTATAAAAAAATTAAATTAAAAAATAATAATTTAAAATAATAGAGAAAAATAGATAAAATATAATTTTATATGATCATTAGGATTTAAAAATCAAAATAGAAACATTTTGTGAAATATTTAAATTGCATATATAAATAGTTATTAGAAACTATATTTTATAAATATTTTAAGATATTATTTATTAAAACAGGTTTCTATGAGATAATTATAGAAACTCTCAAAATTTAAAAAATTTTTCTTAATGAGTCATTTTGAATATTTAATTAAAAAAAATTTTTAGAATTTTAAATTCTTCAGAAAAAAAGAGTTTATTATTATTTTTGACCAATTGAGAAGTAAGAAAAGGGAAATAAAAGAGAAGATCAAAGAGGATTTTAGAAAATAGAAGAAGCTCAACTCCATAAAATTGAAAAGGACTATCTTTTAGTCGAAAACTTTTTCATTTGTGTTAAATATATTATTCGCAGCAAAAGGCTTAAAATTAGCATTAATTGTTTTTAAATTAATAATGTTGCTACCAAGTAAATACCACTTGATAATTACAAATATTATTAAAAATCATTAAAAATTAAAAATTTGAAAACAAAAAATCAGTGGCAAGAATTGCCAAACAAAATATTAAATAATTAATTTAAGTAAAAAAAATGAATCTAAATGTAAAGATGGAAATTAAAGATATGTTAGTCAATTTCTTTTGTAAATAAATTAGTTGAAAAGTAATAAAAATTGTAATTTTTAGAGTTCGTTTGTTTTTCATAACGATTATTATATTAATTATATTAATTAAAAATTCTAGAAAATGTTAATCAAGGAAAAGTTTAACAGATTAAAAACATCAAAAATCTGTTAAAAGCTACCATATTTGTTTAAACAAACTATTTGAGTAAATATAGTCGATCTGGAAATTACCTCCTATAAAATGAAGAGCATTCCAAAATTAACTCATATTTTTACTTACATTTTATTACTGGTATACTACTTTTAGTCAAGTTTCAAATTTTCAAAGTTTTTTTGTAGAATATATTACTTGCCTATCTTTTTAATTAAATGGGTGTCTATATTTATTTTTATATTTTAGTTATAATTATACATGTATGCTGTTGTATTCAATTTATTGAATAATTATAGATTTTATTAGTTTATGTATTTTTTTATTTTTTTACTATTATTATTCTTGTAAAGAAGAATGATAAATAAATATTACACAATTTTTTAAACTACCTATTGCATAATAATATGTTAAAATCGCAGTTTCAAGATCAGAAGTTATTTATGATATTTGATGGTGTTTTTTTGATGTTGGTATGCATGTGTGTTTGCAGGTATTCTGTATTAATAATTAGTAAACCAATAAACTCCTTTTTAGATATTATGCAATGAAGAGATATATAATAGTGTGTTGGAGATTTGTCATTTTTATAACTATATCTCTTTTTAACAATGATAATTATGAGTTTTCTCCTGTAGCTTTTTCATCTAATTTTATTAAACGGATACTTAATTCGTCTAAAGTCTTTGGATTCGATTCATGGATTCTTATGCCTGGGACGTTTTTATGATTGAGGCAAGAAAACGGGAATTCATATTTTCAGTAAACCTATTTATAATTACGTAATGGATCTGTATCATAAAATCGGTAGTTAGATCAGAAATTACTTTACCCTCATCTTTAAACTCATCTGGTAAAGTTTTTCTCAGTATTCCTTTTTCAACGAGTGCAGGTCGTATTTCAAGTCAAGTTTTCAAAATCCTGCAGTTTCACATTTGTCCAAAAGTAGGTAGTAATGTGCACTCCAGATCTAGATACCCCCTATTTTTTTTAAATTATTTTTTGGATACCCTCTACTTTTTATTCAAATTTAAATTTTTTTTAATTATCGATTACGCAATGATTCAAAATTCTATTTTAGTTATCGATTACGTAATATTTTTGAATTCTATTTTATTTATCGATTCCGTAATAACTTTAATTTTATTTAAATCGTTGATTACGCAATTATTTTATTTTTGTTTAAATCGTTGATGACGTAATCAATTTCATTTTCTATTAGAAATTTTTATGTCAATATACTTGAAATTAAATTCTCCATTAAATGAAACTATTACTTAATCAAAATTATGAAATTTCATTTTTAGTGCACCATTTTTGAATTTACACATCATCTTAAACATCTTATACATCTTTCTCATCCATTTTATATCCGTGTATAGAAATATTTACAAACCAACATGTTTTAATTACAAAATCAATAAATCGAGTAAGGATAGCAAATTATTTAGAATCAATAAGTAACACACAGACCTTAGTGTAATAGATGTTAATACATATTACAATAAACCCACTTACATGTGTATACATATATTAAAACACGCACATATTAACATTATTCAATACATACAAGTCATAGAGGTTAAGCACATACCAACCAATCAAAATCATGCATTAATATTGCATCTTTATTGCATATGAGTAATATCAAAACCGTAAAATTCATTACATCATTAAATAATAAATTCTAATACAGTATTTTAAAATAAATTCAATCACTAATTATTGCAAAATAATAAATTATTTCAGTTAATGATTACAAAATTAATAAAAATATTACAATAAATCAAAACAACATAACGAAATCTTTCTATAAATTACAATAATGTTATAAAGTATCCATTAAGTTGCAATAAAGTGAGAAATTATTTCGGTGAATGGCAACAATTTAATAAATATTTTACACTAAATTACCACAAAATTATGAAACCTTTCATTAAATTACAATAAAGTATTAACATTTATCATCAAATTGCAACAAAGTAATAACATATTTTGGAAAAATTTCAACAGTTGTAAAATATTTAAGCAAATTCGAAAGTTAACATATTTATTATAAGAATCTAAAAAGTGAGAGAAAAATAATTATGCATACAAACATAGCACACATAATGAAAAATACATGCAAAATTAATATAGTGTTTTTTCCGAAATTAAACATTGATTAATACATTGTTAATATATTATTATTTTTAATAAATTTAAAAATGATGGGGGAATTTTTTTTATCTAGAATCGGACAACTCTACTTTGGTCTGTAGAAAAAGAGACGATAAAACATTGTAAGATCTATTTATAAAATATTTTTGAAGTTAATATTTCTTTAGATTTTCAGATATTTCTCTGGAAACGCTACCTTTTTGCCAAGGTGAAGATCTGACAATGTAAGATTTATTCATTAAAATACAAATATCTAACTTACATTTTATAGAAATAATTCCAACTAAATTCATAAAATTCCTATAAAACACATGAAATTTAATTATCAATATTTTATATTATAAATGCTGGCTAAAAGTAATATTTAAGAACTTGAATAATGATCTCATAATTATATAAAATCAAAATTCAAGTCTTAAAAATTACTTAAAATTCAAAAACTTACCTGAAAACGATTTGTGAAAAATTGAAAAAATGAAATTAAGTAAACATTGTCACACAAATGTTGAGTCACCTCAACTGGTGTGCACACCAACGTGCATTATAAACAATGTTAACTTTCGGAATTAGGTGTATTACACTAAGGTCTGTGTGTAACTTATTGATTCTAAATAATTTGCTATCCTTAATCAATTTATTGATACTTATTTTTGTAATTAAAATATGTTGGTTTGTAAATATTTCAATACACGGATATAAAATGGATAAGAAAGATGTATAGTTGCTTAAGATGATATGTAAATTCAAAAATGATGCACTAAAAATGAAATTTCACAATTTCAATTACGTCATAGTCTCAATTAATGGAGAATTTAATTTCAAGTATATTGACAAAACATTCTTATAAAAAAAGAAAATTGATGACGTTATCAATGATTTAAACAAAAAAATGAAATAATTGCGTAATCATCGATTCAAATAAAATTAAAGTTATTACTTAATCTATAATTAAAACAAAATTTAAAATTTGAAAAAAAGTAGGGTGGGGTATCCAAAAAATTTTTTTTTAATTTTAAAGAAAAGTAGGGTTGGGGTCTCTAAAAATTTTTTTTAAATAGGGGGTATCTAGATCTGTAGTGAACACATGGCCCCATTAACCATAGGGCTAATTGGGCTACAGCCCAGGGGCGCCATCGATCCGAGGGCGCTAAGAAAACAAGATGGTGAAATTTAATTGCTTTTTTTAATTTAAAAAAAAAGTAATTTTCTTTATATTTAGCGTATTATATTTAGCGTAGTAATGTGTTTAATGTTATATTTTTTCTCATCCATATAAACCATGTATGCTAATGACCTAACTCCTATAAAGATTAAATTCGACTTTGATTACATTTTAAAGTATCACAAACTTTTATTAAAATTCTTATAAAAATTACCAAAGAAAAAAAATACGGATCAAGGTCAAAATCCCCCCCCCCCGCCGGGGGGGGGGGGGGAGATTTTGACCTTGTTTAAATAAATATTATTAATATTAAATAAATAACAATTAAATAATAAATGAATAATAAATTAATAAAATTATAATAAATATTATTATTATTATTATTATTATTATTATTATTATTATTATTATTATTATTATTATTATTATTATTATTATTATTATTATTATTATTATTATTATTATTATTATTATTATTATTATTATTATTATTATTATTATTATTATTATTTTATATATAGTATGGTTTATCCGAAAAAGGAATTTGACCCCCCAAGGGTACTGCTAAGGTATACTGTACACGTACATTTTATGAATATATATTTTTTAACTTTTTTTTATGTTTTTTTATTTTTTTTTGTATATTTTATTAATATTTTTACGGGGGGGATTTTGAACTTGTTCACAAACCGGGGGGATTTTGACCTTGATCCAAAAATACTTTATACATAATTATTTTATCACATTTAAAACCAATTTAGAATAAAAAAAATTGAGAATAAAAAATCATCTAAGATCATCTTTAGGACAATACAAATTAAATAATTGAAGTATTTTGTCAATAGAATCGGATGTCCTTGAGAAACTGGATCACAAGAAAATTATAGATATATTTGCTAAAAATAAATGCCGCAAAAGAGTAGGTAGATAGTAGCCCACCGCAACAATTACCCCCCCGGGGGGGGGGGGGGGGGGGTAAAATTGTTGCAACTTTTTATTACGCAATTGTTGCAACTCACATTTTTTGCTTTCAGGGTTTTTTGGTCCAAATTTTTTTTTATCAGACTATAGTGAAGGGGTCTCGATGGTCCTGGGATTTTCAATACAAAAAGGCGGTCTACACTAAAAAAAGAGTGGTAATTTAAGGTCTCAGGATATTTTCAATAGAAAAAAGACAGTCTTCAATAAAAAGCATGGTAATTTAAGGTCTCAGGATATTTTCAATAGAAAAAGGTGGTCTACACTAAAAAAAGAGTGGCAATTTAAGGTCTCAGGATATTTTCAATACAAAAATCCGATTATCAATAAAAAAGCATGGATTTTTCTAGGCCAATTAATGCGGGTCTCCTTGGTCCTGAGAAAAAGGTGGTCTACACTAAAAAACGTGGTAAATTTTTTCAATTAAAGTAAATAATAGTTCTAAAAATTAAAGTAAATTATGGTTCTAAAAATTAAATTAAAGTAAATAATGGTCCTAAAAAATTAAATTAAAGTAAATAATGGTCCAAATTTTTGAATTACAGTAAATTATGGTCCAAATTTTTGAATTACAGTAAATAATGGTTCTAAAAAATTAAATTACAGTAAATTATGGTTCTAAAAAATTAAATTACAGTAAATTATGGTTCTTAAAAATTAAATTACAGTAAATAATGGTCCAAATTTTTCAATTACAGTTAATTATGGTTCTAAAAAATTAAATTAAAGTAAATTAAGGTTCAAATTTTTCAATTAAAGTAAATAATGGTCCAAATTTTTGAATTAAAGTAAATTATGGTTCAAATTTTTAAATTAAAGTAATGAATGGGCTCAAATAACTAAATTAAGGTTCTAAAAAATTAAATTAAAGTTAATTAAGGTCTAAATTTTAAAATTAAGTAATCAATGGTCAAAAATTTTAAATTAAAGTTAAATAAGTAAATTAAAGTAATAATTTTTAAATAAGTAATGTAATAAGTAAATTAAAGTAAGATTTTAAAATTTATTAACAAAAAGTTGAAATAATAGAAGGTGTTTGAGAATTGAAATTTTTTAATGAAAATTTTTATGAAATAATTTTTTAAGTAATTTTTAATAGAAATTTTTATGGAATAATTTTTTAAGTTAATTTTTAATGGAAATTTTTATGAAATATTTTTCAATGATAATTTTAGATGGAAATTTTTAAGATAATTTTTAATGAAAATTTCTATGAAATATTTTTCAAAGACAAATTTTAATAATAATTCAACAACAAACCAACAACTTAGTACCAACAACCAGTAACTTATGAACATGTATTAACAATCAGATACCTACAACTAGTTACTAACAACCTGCTACCAAGTACTTACAATCAGTTACCTGCTACCAAATACTTTTAACATGATACCACGTACTAAATAACTCTCAAACAACCAGATACTTACAACCAATTACCAGATACCAAGTACCTACAACTAGTTACTAACAACTAGTTACCTGATACTAAGTACCTACAACCATCTAACAAGTACTAACAACCAAAAACAAGCAACCAACTAGGTACCAAGTACTAACAACCGACAACAACCAGCTAACAACTAACTACAACCTACCAAGTACCTACAACCACATACTAACAACTAGTTACCAGATACCAACTACTCACAGACGTCAACAACCAGGTACTAAGCATTATTAACCAACTACTAAGTACCAACAACAACTAACTACCAACTACTAAGTACCTACAACCACCTACCTATTAACTAGCTACAACCACCTACCAACTAGCTACCACCTACCCATTAACTAGTTACAACCAGCTAACTAGGTACTAGATACCAAGTACTAACAACCAGTTACCTGCTACTAAGTACCAACAACCACCTACCAAGTACATACAACCAACATCAACCAGGTACTAAGCATTAATTACCAACTACTAAGTACCTACAACCGACTAGCTACCACCTACCAAGTACCACCAACAACGAGATACCTACAACTAGATACTAACAACTAGTTACCAGATACCTACTACTAACAACCAACAACAACCAGGTACTAAGCATCATCAACCAAGTAATAACAACTAGATACCTAGTACTTACAACCAGATGACCACATGAAATTATTGGTTAAATAAGTAAATTAATGTCTAATTTTAAAATTAAGTAATCAATGGTCTAAAATATTAAAGTTAAAGTCAATTTAAGATGAAAGTTTTCTGGGATTTTCAATGTTAATTTTAGATGCAAATCTTCGTCAATTAATCAATGACCACATGAAATTATTAGTTAAATATGAAAATAAGGGTTATAATTAGTTGTTTAGTAAATTATGGTGTAAAATTAAGAAATAAAGAATAATTAGGTAAATTAAGGATAAATTAAGGAAAATTAAGGTTCAAAATTTAAAATTAAGTAACCAATGGTTCAAATTTTAAATTAAAGCTAAATAAGTAAATTAAAGTAAGATTTTTAAATTTATTATCAAAAGATTGAATAACCACCAACTTTTTTGAGAAATGTAATTTTTAATGAAAATTTAAATGGAAATTTTTTTTTTAAGTTAATTTTAAATGTAAATTTTAATGGAATAATAATAATAATAATAATAATAATAATAATAATAATAATAATAATAATAATAATAATTCAACAGTTCCCAACAATCGGTTACTAAATATTTTTAACTAGATGCTAACAAATACTTTGAACATGATACCACGTACTAACTAACTCTCAAACAACCAGATACCTACAACTAGTTACTAACAACCAACTAAGTATTCTTTATTGTATTTTATGAAATGTTTTTAAATTAATTTTTTATCTGTCTTCAAAAATATGTTTAATTACAATCAATAGAAAACCTTTTCAAAATGTCTAAATTTAACAAACATGTTGATTTTCATCAAAAAACCACAACTCAATCACTTTAAAACACCACGTGAAATTCGAAATAATTTAAATTACAATGAAGGACTAATGAATTCTAATTTACAAAAACATCTTCTTTTAATTGATTACTACTGACTTATTATTGCAAAGTAAAAATCACATTCAATAAATACTTATTGTTGATCAGTTTTATTATATATACTCTGAGTTTATCCGACAGGATGTTTTGACCCCCTAAGGGTACAGGTCGTAAGGGTACTGGTCGTAAGGGTATTAGTCGTAAAGGTACTAGTCGTAAGGGTATTGGTAACACTCAACCACCACCTACCCATGTACTAACAACTAAGTACTAACAACCAGCTACTAAGCATTATCAACCTACAACTATATAACAACACTGTACCAGCTACCAAATACAAGATAATAAAAATAATAGCAATTAAATACAAAATATTCTTCATCACATACACTATCTTCTTATCAAAATCTAAAAAGTCAATCAGATACCAACTACCAACTACCAAGTACTAACAACCAACTACCTACAACCAACAACTATGTACTAACAAATTGATCTTTAAAAGAAAAATACTCATCACTTGAAAAATTAGATGGAAAATTAATTGAACTCAAGACATCAATAACTTGGTAAAAATTGATTAAATAATTGCAAAAATTTAAATTTACTCAAATAAATATCATAAAAATTTAATTAATAGACAAGAAAGAATTCTATTCATTAATCATCCAGTAAATAAAAAAATACTGATCATTCAAGTTGAATCAACTAAGATAATAAATTAATAATATAAGATTTAGTAGATAATTGATTTAGATTGAATAAATTAATTGAAATAAAATTAATTTTAATTATTTTTTTTTTAAAAATAATACATGTACTCAAATTGATTGACTGAATGCTCAAAATATTCAAAAATCAGTATAAATTCATTAAAATTATCAATGTCATCAATCTACAATAAAAATAATTATCATTAAATTCCAAAAGAGACTAGAAAACTAACAAACCAGAAAATTCATTCAAATGACAATAATTGGTATATTCAAGCGAATTCTCTAATAAAATCATCTAAAAAGAATCATTTCGCCTGAAATATCTCTATTTTTAAAGATTAGTATCTTATCGATAAGTACTTGTTAAATATCATATATTCACCTCAAACTAACAAGATTCCTTAAAATCCCTTAAATGACTATATTTCTACCCTTAATCAATATTATTACAAATAATTCAATAAAATCATCTAAAAGCATCAAATTTCCCAAAAATAACTCTATCTTTAAAGATTAGTATTTATCGATAAATATCCTTAAAAGGTTATATATTTACCTCAGACTAATAAGATTCCTTAAAATCCCCTTTAAATGACTATAATTCTAACTTTAATTCGTATTATCACAAATATTTCCCTATAAAACAGGTAAAATCATTAACTCTAAATAATTTATAAAATCTAATGATAAAACCGGTTATAATTAAATTTTTGTTAATCACTGTACTCGAAATTTAAAATAAATATTGCTTGAAATTTGACTGTACAATATAACTGAGTAGTTGCATAGAAAGATTAAATTTATCCATATTTCTTCAAATGATCATTTTTACCGATATCCAACCGATTTAATTACTAATTAAAATCAAGATTTCTCCCAATAAAGATCAATTTTCTTTAGTCGACGTTTTAAATCAATATTTCCAACTTTTGTCGTTGTCCGTCTAAATAAAGATAAAAAATAATTTAAAGTTGATATCAATCCCAATTATCTGTAAAGTTTTCATTGTCAAAACCAAGTAAATAGATTATCCCTACTTAATAAAACATTGTTCTAAAACATAAATCTAAATTAATTTACTGTGCATTAATCACAACCTAATAAAACAATATATAGGGTTTCCAAAAAAGTTTCATCCTTTTCCAAAAAAGTTTCATCCTTTTCCAAAAAAGTTTCATCCTTTTCCAGAAAAGTTTCATCCTTTTTCAAAAAAGTTTCATTCTTTCCCAAAAAAGTTTCATATTTTTCCACAAAATTTCAACCTCAAATGTAGAAATATTAATATTAATGAAAAATCAAAGATAAAATCAATGTTATTTAATAAATTCTTTAAATTTCCCGCCATTTTTGAGGATATAATAAAGCATATTTAAGCCCCAATGGCACCAAGAACAAGACTCACTGACCATCTCAGAGAACTTATATGCGGCAAATACAATGCCTTAAACCGATTGTTAAAATTGCCGAAGAGTTGGAATTGAATGTTAAAACGGTTACAGCAGTCATCAAATATATAAAGAAACTGGAAGAATAAATCCGCAATCAAAAAATGCGGGAGAAAGAAGAAAATAACGCCGGAGCAGGTTGATTTTATAAAAAACGAAATCAACGAGGAAGTTTCAATAACTTTAAACACCTTGAAATCCAAAATACTAGAAAAATTCAACGTTTCGTTATCAAAAAGTACAATATCCAACGCAATTGAAGCTTTCCATTATAGCTTTAAGAGAGTTACATTGGTTCCTATGGCACGAAACACGACTGAGAATAAAGCAAAACGTTTTCAATACGCGTGTGATTTTACCCAAATATCGCATGAGAGTTTCATATTTTTGGATGAATGTTGAATTAGCTGCAGCTTACGCCGATCTTATGGCAGAAGTTTGAGAGGAACTTCCCCAAGAAAAACTGTCAGAGCTATCAGAAGCCAAAATATTTCAATATCCGCCGCAATCACTCAGAATGGTATTTATTTTTTCGAATACAGTTTTTCAGCTTACAACGGTGAAAAATATGGACTATTTATTGCTAATTTGTGTGAGAAGTTGAGATCTGAAGGAATTACGAACCGGTGTTTTGTGATGGATAATGTTCCTTTCCACAAAATGATAGCCATAAGAGAATTGATCAATAGCGAAGGGCATAGTGTATTATTCTTGCCGCCTTATAGCCCGCAACTAAATCCAATTGAGAATTTATTCTCGAAGTGGAAAGGTCTGATCAAAGATGCAAACTGTGATACCAAAGGACAGCTTTTGGATGCGATTCGATCAGCCAGCAGTTTAATTACGGAAGAGGATTGCGAAGGCTACTTTTCTAACATGCTTTCGTTTATTGGGAAAGCTTTTGCTGATGAAGATTTTTAAATAATTACCTTAATCGTGTACTTCCTTTTTAATTTATTTTAATATTTGTCGATGAAACGTTTTTGGAAAAGGATGAAACTTTTTTGGAAAAGGATGAAACTTTTTTGGAAAAGGATGAAACTTTTTTGGAAAAGGATGAAACTTTTCTGGAAAAGGATGAAACTTTTTTGATTCATAACTAATGTATTGCAATTTCCCTTAAAACATTGATATTTTACCAACATCATCCTTAAAAGATCATATATTCCCATCTTAACCCATCCTTAATTAAATTTAACCAACTATATCCCCTCAAAAGATCATATTTTCCCACCTTATTCGATCTCTCATTAAATCTAACCGACAATATCCCATCTTAACCGATCTCTCACCAAATATTTCTACCCTTTTAAACATCTAACCAAATATATCCTTCAATTCTACCCACTTGAATCCTCCTTTAATTCAATTCAGTCTTAAAATCCTTAGAGAGAATTCTTCAAAAAATATGACTTTTAATTAACTGTTAAAGACACCAGACATTCTTCTAATGAAATAATTTAGTAGCTAAATAATAAGAGCCCACTAAAAGGTCAAAATTCACTAAATTTTCTACAAATATTCACCATCAAATACCTAACTGGAGATGATACATATATTAATTGATGATAATTCTTCAGCTATTCAACCAATCATTTTCAAGCAGTAACAGCAAACTAAATTTCTGTATATCCTACAATAATTATCAAGTAAATTTAAAGTCCTTGATAAGGTTAACTGTTTCTTAGCTTATGTTTTTTAAAGTTCATCAAAGTGTAAATATTCTTAGAAAAATATTGAAAAATTATTTATTCAAATACATTACAAAGTTATCATCAAAAATCACTTAATTATTAACCTAATTGTCAATGAAATTAATTTTTATTTAAAAACTATTCAATAAAATACAACTAATTATCAAGAAATTAATTAAATTTATCAATTAAATTTATCAGTCAACATGAAATTCTTAGAAAATTATTCAATATCCTCATAAAAATTTATCCACTTGATTATTGTAAAAACTCTAATTATTAACATTGAAAATAAATTTTATTTAAAATTAAAAAACCAATCAATAAAAATACATTCAATTATCAAGAAATTAATTAAATTTACCTTAGAATTAGCATTAAATTACAGAAATTCACAAAAATAATGGAAATTCATAAAAATGATAAAAATTCACAAAAATAATAGAAATTCATGAAAATGATAGATATCCACGAAAAATTACGGAAATTCATGAAAATATTAGAAATTCACAAAAAATGATGGAAATTCATGAAAATGATAGAAATTCATAAAATGATAGAAATTTACTTGAATAAAACCATCAACTCTAAAAATTATCAATGCCTTAAACAACAAATTTGTCTAAATAATCATTCAAATAAAAGCATTAAATACCTTTACGACTAATACACTTACGACATGTTGAATGTGAGTAGTACCCTTGTGAGCAATACCCATAGGGGGACAGAATATTTTTTCGGATAAACTCAGAGTATATATTAATTAACTCATTCAAATTTATCATTGAATCAGTAAATTATCATAAATTTCGATAAAAATTCTAATGTGGTAAGCAATGAAAAGAGAAATATTCTTTAAACTTAGATAAAACTAACAATGAAGGTGGTAAGAATCATTAAAGTGAGAAAATTATTCATTACTCGATGATAAATTCAAATGGATGAAAATAATTGGTAGAATAATTTATTAATGGGCATAGATAAGAAAAAGGTTGATAAGAATGGAAATATATTAATTGAATTTATTTAAAATTATTTCATAAAATTCATAAAAAAAACTTTTAAAAGAAATATTTGTGGAGATGTTTTAGGTGAAAATTAATCAAAATCGGCGGAATATAATTGATTAAATATCGAGGATGGGGGTTATAATTAATGGAAAATCAATGGGATACAAATGATTAAATAGTGGAAAAATCCGGGAATATAAGTGATTAATTAATGGAATATTGAGAATCGGAGGAATATCAATGAGAAGGATATATAATTTAAACTAGTTTATTACATAACAAGCTGTGAATGGTATTTTACCAACATTTTTAAAGTATGTAATTTAATTTTAATTTTATTTTTAAATTGTACATATTTTGAATATCATTCTATTGTTTAATTCCGATAATAAGTATAAAAAGTCTATAATGATTAATAAATTAATATCTTGTTAACATTTACCAGAGAATTTAAAAAACTTTACTTAAAATTTAGTGAAGTATTTAATTTTGATTGTACTTTATAAGACATATATTTGAGTATTAACTTATTTTGATTGAAGTATCACATTCAATATTATGATTTTTTTTTCTAAATTGAAATATTTTAGTGTAAAATAGTTAATTTGATAATAAATAGAATACAATATTAAAGGACTTTTTGAAAAAAATGTTACTTTCTACTGCCTAATCAATAAGTTTAAAAAGTTTAGAACTGTTAATAAATCAATTTCTTATTCGCATTTACATATAAAATTTTTATTTTTAAATTATAGTATTAAATTGATGATTTAATTTTAATTGTATTTGAATGATACATTTAATTTACTTTGATTGAAAGGAGTAATATAATTCATATTATGATATTTGTTTTTGAAATATTTAGTGTAGAATAGTAAATTTAATAATATATAGCTATTATTACAAGTACTTATACAAAAAAACACTTTTTATTTCTAATGTTTTATTCCATCAATAAGTTTAAAAGTATGTAACTGGTAATAGATTAATTTCTTATTTACAATATTCGAGAATTTGAAAAACTTATAAAATTTATATTTTTAAAATTTAATTTTGATTGTATTTTCTAAGACTTATATTTGAATATTTAACTTATTTTGAATGAAAAGGGTAATATATATATATATATATATATATATATATATATATATATATATATATATATATATATATATATATATATATATATATATATATTATTATCTTTTATGATCATTGTTTTTGAAATACATAATGCAAATTAAAACATTTTAGTAATAATTTGCTATTATTTTAGAATTTATTTTAGTCAAAAATTAAAAAAAGGATCTAATCAATAATTCTCAATAAATTATCATTCACGGCTTGTTATGTAATAAACTAGTCGCGGCTTGTTATGTAATAAACTAGTTTAAATTATATATCCTTCTCATTGATATTCCTCCGATTCTCAATATTCCATTAATTAATCACTTATATTCCCGGATTTTCCACTATTTAATCATTTGTATCCCATTGATTTTCCATTAATTATAACCCCCATCCTCGATATTTAATCAATTATATTCCGCCGATTTTGATTAATTTTCACCTAAAACATCTCCACAAATATTTCTTTTAAAAGTTTTTTTTTTATGAATTTTATGAAATAATTTTAAATAAATTCAATTAATATATTTCCATTCTTATCAACCTTTTTTCTTATCTATGCCCATTAATAAATTATTCTACCAATTATTTTCATCCATTTGAATTTATCATCGAGTAATGAATAATTTTCTCACTTTAATGATTCTTACCACCTTCATTGTTAGTTTTATCTAAGTTTAAAGAATATTTCTCTTTTCATTGCTTACCACATTAGAATTTTTATCGAAATTTATGATAATTTACTGATTCAATGATAAATTTGAATGAGTTAATTAATATATACTCTGAGTTTATCCGAAAAAATATTCTGTCCCCCTATGGGTATTGCTCACAAGGGTACTACTCACATTCAACATGTCGTAAGTGTATTAGTCGTAAAGGTATTTAATGCTTTTATTTGAATGATTATTTAGACAAATTTGTTGTTTAAGGCATTGATAATTTTTAGAGTTGATGGTTTTATTCAAGTAAATTTCTATCATTTTTATGAATTTCTATCATTTTCATGAATTTCCATCATTTTTTGTGAATTTCTAATATTTTCATGAATTTCCGTAATTTTTCGTGGATATCTATCATTTTCATGAATTTCTATTATTTTTGTGAATTTTTATCATTTTTGTGAATTTCCATTATTTTTGTGAATTTCTGTAATTTAATGCTAATTCTAAGGTAAATTTAATTAATTTCTTGATAATTGAATGTATTTTTATTGATTGGTTTTTTAATTTTAAATAAAATTTATTTTCAATGTTAATAATTAGAGTTTTTACAATAATCAAGTGGATAAATTTTTATGAGGATATTGAATAATTTTCTAAGAATTTCATGTTGACTGATAAATTTAATTGATAAATTTAATTAATTTCTTGATAATTAGTTGTATTTTATTGAATAGTTTTTAAATAAAAATTAATTTCATTGACAATTAGGTTAATAATTAAGTGATTTTTGATGATAACTTTGTAATGTATTTGAATAAATAATTTTTCAATATTTTTCTAAGAATATTTACACTTTGATGAACTTTAAAAAACATAAGCTAAGAAACAGTTAACCTTATCAAGGACTTTAAATTTACTTGATAATTATTGTAGGATATACAGAAATTTAGTTTGCTGTTACTGCTTGAAAATGATTGGTTGAATAGCTGAAGAATTATCATCAATTAATATATGTATCATCTCCAGTTAGGTATTTGATGGTGAATATTTGTAGAAAATTTTAGTGAATTTTGACCTTTTAGTGGGCTCTTATTATTTAGCTACTAAATTATTTCAATAGAAGAATGTCTGGTGTCTTTAACAGTTAATTAAAAGTCATATTTTTTGAAGAATTCTCTCTAAGGATTTTAAGACTGAATTGAATTAAAGGAGGATTCAAGTGGGTAGAATTGAAGGATATATTTGGTTAGATGTTTAAAAGGGTAGAAATATTTGGTGAGAGATCGGTTAAGATGGGATATTGTCGGTTAGATTTAATGAGGGATCGAATAAGGTGGGAAAATATGATCTTTTGAGGGGATATAGTTGGTTAAATTTAATTAAGGATGGGTTAAGATGGGAATATATGATTTTTTTAATGGTGATGTTGGCAAAATATCAATGTTTTAAGGGAAATTGCAATACATTAGTTATGAATCAATAATAATTATATTGTTTTATTAGGTTGTGATTAATGCACAGTAAATTAATTTAGATTTATGTTTTAGAACAATGTTTTATTAAGTAGGGATAATCTATTTACTTGGTTTTGACAATGAAAACTTTACAGATAATTGGGATTGATATCAACTTTAAATTATTTTTTATCTTTATTTAGACGGACAACGACAAAAGTTGGAAATATTGATTTAAAACGTCGACTAAAGAAAATTGATCTTTATTGGGAGAAATCTATCGGGTGATTTTAATTAGTAATTAAATCGGTTGGATATCGGTAAAAATGATCATTTGAAGAAATATGGATAAATTTAATCTTTCTATGCAACTACTCAGTTATATTGTACAGTCAAATTTCAAGCAATATTTATTTTAAATTTCGAGTACAGTGATTAACAAAAATTTAATTATAACCGGTTTTATCATTAGATTTTATAAATTATTTAGAGTTAATGATTTTACCTGTTTTATAGGGAAATATTTGTGATAATACGAATTAAAGTTAGAATTATAGTCATTTAAAGGGGATTTTAAGGAATCTTATTAGTCTGAGGTAAATATATAACCTTTTAAGGATATTTATCGATAAAATACTAATCTTTAAAGATAGAGTTATTTTTGGGAAATTTGATGCTTTTTAGATGATTTTATTGAATTATTTGTAATAATATTGATTAATGGTAGAAATATAGTCATTTAAGGGATTTTAAGGAATCTTGTTAGTTTGAGGTGAATATATGATATTTAACAAGTACTTATCGATAAGATACTAATCTTTAAAAATAGAGATATTTCAGGCGAAATGATTCTTTTTAGATGATTTTATTAGAGAATTCGCTTGAATATACCAATTATTGTCATTTGAATGAATTTTCTGGTTTGTTAGTTTTCTAGTCTCTTTTGGAATTTAATGATAATTATTTTTATTGTAGATTGATGACATTGATAATTTTAATGAATTTATACTGATTTTTGAATATTTTGAGCATTCAGTCAATCAATTTGAGTACATGTATTATTTTTAAAAAAAAAATAATTAAAATTAATTTTATTTCAATTAATTTATTCAATCTAAATCAATTATCTACTAAATCTTATATTATTAATTTATTATCTTAGTTGATTCAACTTGAATGATCAGTATTTTTTTATTTACTGGATGATTAATGAATAGAATTCTTTCTTGTCTATTAATTAAATTTTTATGATATTTATTTTGAGTAAATTTAAATTTTTGCAATTATTTAATCAATTTTTACCAAGTTATTGATGTCTTGAGTTCAATTAATTTTCCATCTAATTTTTCAAGTGATGAGTATTTTTCTTTTAAAGATCAATTTGTTAGTACATAGTTGTTGGTTGTAGGTAGTTGGTTGTTAGTACTTGGTAGTTGGTAGTTGGTATCTGATTGACTTTTTAGATTTTGATAAGAAGATAGTGTATGTGATGAAGAATATTTTGTATTTAATTGCTATTATTTTTATGTGTTGTTAGTTGATTGTTGGTACTTGGTATCTTGTATTTGGTAGCTGGTACAGTGTTGTTATATAGTTGTAGGTTGATAATGCTTAGTAGCTGGTTGTTAGTACTTAGTTGTTAGTACATGGGTAGGTGGTGGTTGAGTGTTACCAATACCCTTACGACTAGTACCTTTACGACTAATACCCTTACGACCAGTACCCTTACGACCTGTACCCTTAGGGAGTCAAAACATCCTGTCGGATAAACTCAGAGTATATATAATAAAACTGATCAACAATAAGTATTTATTGAATGTGATTTTTACTTTGCAATAATAATAAGTCAGTAGTAATCAATTAAAAGAAAAATGTTTTGTAAATTAGAATTCATTAGTCCTTCATTGTAATTTAAATTATTTCGAATTTCACGTGGTGTTTTAAAGTGATTGAGTTGTGGTTTTTTGATGAAAATCAACATGTTTGTTAAATTTAGACATTTTGAAAAGGTTTTCTATTGATTGTAATTAAACATATTTTTGAAGACAGATAAAAAATTAATTTAAAAACATTTCATAAAATACAATAAAGAATACTTAGTTGGTTGTTAGTAACTAGTTGTAGGTATCTGGTTGTTTGAGAGTTAGTTAGTACGTGGTATCATGTTCAAAGTATTTGTTAGCATCTAGTTAAAAATATTTAGTAACCGATTGTTGGGAACTGTTGAATTATTATTATTATTATTATTATTATTATTATTATTATTATTATTATTATTATTATTATTATTATTATTATTATTCCGTTAAAATTTCCATTAAAAAATTAACTTAAAAAATTATTTCATTAAAATTAACTTAAAAAATTTTACATTTAAAATTAACTTAAAAAAAATTTCCATTTAAATTTTCATTAAAAATTACATTTCTCAAAAAAGTTGGTGGTTATTCAATCTTTTGATAATAAATTTAAAAATCTTACTTTAATTTACTTATTTAGCTTTAATTTAAAATTTGAACCATTGGTTACTTAATTTTAAATTTTGAACCTTAATTTTCCTTAATTTATCCTTAATTTACCTAATTATTCTTTATTTCTTAATTTTACGCCATAATTTACTAAACAACTAATTATAACCCTTATTTTCATATTTAACTAATAATTTCATGTGGTCATTGATTAATTGACGAAGATTTGCATCTAAAATTAACATTGAAAATCCCAGAAAACTTTCATCTTAAATTGACTTTAACTTTAATATTTTAGACCATTGATTACTTAATTTTAAAATTAGACATTAATTTACTTATTTAACCAATAATTTCATGTGGTCATCTGGTTGTAAGTACTAGGTATCTAGTTGTTATTACTTGGTTGATGATGCTTAGTACCTGGTTGTTGACGGCTGTGACAAGTAGGTATCTGGTAACTAGTTGTTAGTATCTAGTTGTAGGTATCTCGTTGTTGGTGGTACTTGGTAGGTGGTAGCTAGTCGGTTGTAGGTACTTAGTAGTTGGTTAATAATGCTTAGTACTTGGTTGTATGTACTTGGTAGATGGTTGTAGGTACTTAGTAATTGGTAATTAATGATTAGTACCTGGTTGTTGTTGGTTGTTAGTACTTGGTATCTAGTACCTAGTTGGTTGATAGTACTTAGTAACTAGTTAATGGGTAGGTGATTGTAGGTACTTAGTAGTTGGTAATTAATGCTTAGTACCTGGTTGATGTTGGTTGTATGTACTTGGTAGGTGGTTGTTGGTACTTAGTAGCAGGTAACTGGTTGTTAGTACTTGGTATCTATTACCTAGTTAGCTGGTTGTAACTAGTTAATGGGTAGGTGGTAGCTAGTTGGCAGGTGGTTGTTGGTACTTAGTAGCAGGTAACTGGTTGTTAGTACTTGGTATCTAGTACCTAGTTAGCTGGTTGTAACTAGTTAATGGGTAGGTGGTTGTAGGTACTTAGTAGTTGGTAGTTAGTTGTTGTTGGTACTTAGTAGTTGGTTATTAATGCTTAGTACCTGGTTGTTGACGGCTGTGAGTAGTTGGTATCTGGTTGTGGTTGTAGGTACTTGGTAGGTGGTAGTTAGTTGTTAGGTGGTTGTAGGTACTTAGTAGTTGGTAGTTAGTTGTTGTTGGTACTTAGTAGTTGGTAGTTAGTTGTTGTTGGTATGTGGTTGTAGGTACTTGGTAGGTTGTAGTTAGTTGTTAGCTGGTTGTTGTCGGTTGTTAGTACTTGGTACCTAGTTGGTTGCTTGTTTTTGGTGGTTAGTACTTGTTAGATGGTTGTAGGTACTTAGTATCAGGTAACTAGTTGTTAGTAACTAGTTGTAGGTACTTGGTATCTGGTAATTGGTTGTAAGTATCTGGTTGTTTGAGAGTTATTTAGTACGTGGTATCATGTTGAAAGTATTTGGTAGCAGGTAACTGATTGTAAGTACTTGGTAGCAGGTTGTTAGTAACTAGTTGTAGGTATCTGATTGTTAATACATGATCATAAGTTACTGGTTGTTGGTACTAAGTTGTTGGTTTGTTGTTGAATTATTATTAAAATTTGTCTTTGAAAAATATTTCATAGAAATTTTCATTAAAAATTATCTTAAAAATTTCCATCTAAAATTATCATTGAAAAATATTTCATAAAAATTTCCATTAAAAATTAACTTAAAAAATTATTCCATAAAAATTTCTATTAAAAATTACTTAAAAAATTATTTCATAAAAATTTTCATTAAAAAATTTCAATTCTCAAACACCTTCTATTATTTCAACTTTTTGTTAATAAATTTTAAAATCTTACTTTAATTTACTTATTACATTACTTATTTAAAAATTATTACTTTAATTTACTTATTTAACTTTAATTTAAAATTTTTGACCATTGATTACTTAATTTTAAAATTTGGACCTTAATTAACTTTAATTGAAAAATTTGGACCATTATTTACTTTAATTGAAAAATTTGAACCTTAATTTACTTTAATTTAATTTTTTAGAACCATAATTAACTGTAATTGAAAAATTTGGACCATTATTTACTGTAATTTAATTTTTAAGAACCATAATTTACTGTAATTTAATTTTTTAGAACCATAATTTACTGTAATTTAATTTTTAGACCATAATTTACTGTAATTCAAAAATTTGGACCATTATTTACTGTAATTCAAAAATTTGGACCATAATTTACTTTAATTGAAAAAATTGAACCTTAATTTACTTTAATTTAATTTTTTTAGAACCATAATTAACTGTAATTGAAAAATTTGGACCATAATTTACTGTAATTTAATTTTTAAGAACCATAATTTACTGTAATTTAATTTTTTAGAACCATTATTTACTGTAATTCAAAAATTTGGACCATTATTTACTGTAATTCAAAAATTTGAACCATAATTTACTGTAATTTAATTTTTAGACCCATTATTTACTTTATTTTAAAAATTTACCACGCTTTTTTAGTGTAGACCACCTTTTTCTATTGAAATTCTCAGGACCAAGGAGACCCGCATTAATTTACTTTGAAAATTCCATGCTTTTTTAGTGATAATCAGATTTTTGTATTGAAAATATCCTGAGACCTTAAATTACCACTCTTTTTTATTGAAGACCACCTTTTGCTATTGAAATTCTCAGGACCAAGAAGTCCCCACCTGAATTGACCTAGAAAAATCCATGCTTTTTTAGTGATAATCGGATTTTTGTATTGAAAATATCCTGAGACCTTAAATTGCCACTCTTTTTTAGTGTATACTGCCTTTTTGTATTGAAATTCTCAGGACCATCGAGACCCACCTCACTATAGTGTGAATAATCCTTGGCTTTTTTTAGTGGTAGTCAGGATTTTTGTATAGAAAATCCAGGACCAACGAGACCCCCTCACTATAGTGTGAAAATTCCATGCTTTTTTAGTGGTAGTCGGATTTTTGTATTGAAAATCCCAGGACCATCGAGACCCCCTCACTATAGTGTGAATAATCCATGCTTTTTTAGTGAGACCGCCTTTTTGTATTGAAAAAATTTTTTTGTATTGAAAATCCCAGGACCATCGAGACCCCTTCACTATAGTCTGATAAAAAAAAATTTGGACCAAAATCCCTGAAAGCAAAAATGTGAGTTGCAACAATTGCGTAATAAAAAGTTGCAACAATTTTACCCCCCCCCCCGGTGGGGGGGGGGGGGGGTAATTGTTGCGGTGGGCTACTATCTACCTACTCAAAAGACATATTTAAATTAAAAATTAATATTTAATTCACATATTTATATAAATTTTTTGAATTTTGTTTTGCGTAAATACATATTTAAGTTTTGAATTTTTGAAAATAAAATTGAATTTTTATAATAAAAGTATGTAAGGGTGCAAAATTTTATTTAGCCCAGGGCGCTCAAACTTATTAATACGGCCATGAGTGCACATGGATCTGGAGTGCAAATTACTACCTACTTCCAAATTACAAAATTATTTACAGCTTTCTCCACGACATCGAAGTCTCTTACATATTTTTTGAAATCTTTCTGTGTTTCAGACATCATTTGAAATGCTTTTAAGAAATCCTATCCACTCGTCTGTAGATATTTTGATAGTTGTGAATTAAGTTCGAATATTCTTAAAAATATTTGAATCGTAAATATCTTTCCGTATTTATACATCGCTTCTTTATCAGATTGTGTTTTCATACAAATAGCCGCAATCTCATAATTTTAATAATATTTTTTGTAATCACGAATTATAAAATCAAACCTTGCAAGTTGTTAATGGACAAATTTTCGAAATTCCGGGAATCGCCAGTTGCAGATAAAAACCAAAACTGGTAATATTTAGCTTTTGTATTTTTTCAATTTTTACTCATGGAGATTTTCCAGGTCTTTCGCCTCAACTGTGTCGGATTTAAAATTTAAAAATATTTTATAAAAATTTAATGTCTCAAAATATTTTTCATTTACAAATTGTTCTGAAAATTGATAAAATGCACTTTTTATTGTCATGTGAGTATAAGTTGATAAAATCATAACAATTATCGATCAAATGTAATTGAATAAGTCAGATCATTTAATTACAGTATAACTGTGATTTGATTTTGAAATTAATTACAGTGATTGATTAATAAATTGCTGATCAATATTCTCCATTAAAGTTAAGAGTGTTTGACACTAATTTGACAGTTAGAAATCAATTTAGAAAACTCCTTGTAAAATTGAATTTGTTTTTAATATCTTAAAATTTTATAAATAAGAAGCTTCATATATTCTATTTCAATTATTTGCGGTAAGCTATAATAATATATAAATAACCATTCACGATATGAAAGTGTATTGTTTAGATAAATGGCGCGCAAACTTTTCCGATCGTGACCCCATTTTTTAAATGAAGAAATTATACGACCCCAGTGGTACTTTTGGGAAGTATACTAAAATTGGGTTAATATATCGCAAATGTTAAAAATGAAAAAACATTTTTAAATCTACGCATTAATTTAAAATTTCAAGCATATCATCCTTATATTATAAAATATTTAGTGATTTATGAACACTCTGGTCTGTTTAACCTTAAATAGCCATTATTAACAAGTATCCACCAAATTCAGAACTGAGAAAACATAAAGTTAAGGATCTTAAAACTCGATTAGCAAATCAATTTATTTTCTTCGGGAGCCTAAATCTCGAAAACTAATAAGTGATTTGAAAATAAAAACAGGTTTGAACATATATTTTACGTATCTACCCATACCTTGCTGGAATGCAGCTTATGCACCTTATAAACATAGTATGCATTACACACCCATTATTCCCCCTTAGACTACGCCTATGACAATAAGTCGATCTCGGCACACTCTTAACAAAAAAAGTAAATCTTGTATACAGAAAAGTTGGACACCCCTGATATATATCATTTCACTCATGTCAGAAAGAAGAAGTTGGGGTCAATGTCGCAAAAGAAACCGGGAAGCCGAAATAGCATTAAAAAAATCAATTACATTACAATCAAGAAAAATAAATCTTTTCTATAATATGTAAACTATTTACGACAATAAATGAGTGGGTAATGTACTATATTTTCTATAACTTTGCTTCTTTATATACAATGTTTCATTAAAATTAAAATTATTTTTCCTTATTAAACGAGGAGAGGGCATGGTGCCAATTTTATGGTTCACGCCCGGGGGCTCAACAACATAACTACGCCTTTGTTACAATGGCATCACAAAGAAAGAATTCTGATGAAAATATTCAGATATTTTAAAACTTTTTCGAAATATCATCAAGATTATTATTTTTGTACATTTGTAAAAAAGTGTATTATAAATTATAATAAATGTTTTAATTTCTTTGATATTGTTTTATTTCAAATAAATATAATCAAGTTTAAGATTTAACGATTAATACATGAAAAGTCTTCATCCGCACAGGTTATTTTCATTATATTTCCTACAACATGATCATTACAATCCAGAAAATCATTGCATTCATATTGTTCAATGTCTTCATGTTTAGGTTCAATTACAGTTTCATGAATATCTGACACAATTTCTTCATTAATCTGAGAATCTTCATTTATTCCCGAATAAATAGAAAATTCTCATTCTTGAGCCAATGCTTCTGAAGCAGTCATTATTTCTCTAATTTTTACACCAGTTATTTCCTCAAATTTTTCGAATAAAAGGTTGATTAAAATTTCTAAATAAAAATTAAAAGATTATTAAATACTTCTATTTTACCTTTTTCTGATGTCATTATTATCATTTTTAAATTTTAATATAACTTTATAGAATGTCTTTGTTAAAGTTCTCACTTATATTTGATTTGCGTTCATGTTGCAATGTCTTTGTGATATTATTATTATTATTAATATCATTATTATAAAAATTTTTTTTTAAATTTCAACATTGATTTCTTTTAAAAAAGCTTGACTATGAATTAGTTAATATATCGATGTTTTTGATATTCAAGAATTTTCAGCACTGCCTTTTTCAAGTTAAAGAAATTCAAATCTGCAACATTTGAAAAACATTGTTTTTTTTATATCTGGACACTTAATTTCTGTGATATTTATTGTTATATTTCTTTAAATTTATAATATAGGAAATAGTCCAAATATATATATATATATATATATATATATATATATATATATATATATATATATATATATATATATATATATATATATATATATATATATATATATTATTGAAACAATTTTAAATTATCCACAATAAAAACTTTTATATTTTAATATATGAATTAAATATTAATTTAATCCATATAACATCCCCTTCACCGAAAATCGAAATGGTATCGTGGATTTGAATTTCTTGTCTTTCTATTTGGAAAAGTCTTTCTCTTTTGTTTTAACGCTCGATTTTCTTGACCAAATATTGGTTTTTTAGTAATGCTCTTTAGCTCGAAGTTCTTACCTATGTCCATGATTACTTAAATTTGATTGAAGTTTCTTCTTATTTTCTTCCTTAATTTATCACTATATAATACGAATTTCCTTTCAAAACCTTTTCTGTCTTCGTTTCTAACCATCACTAGGTCTCTGATCCGTGCTTCCTTATTCCATCAATTTAAATTATATCTTTGTCTGTCCGATTGGGAGTCTTGGTTTCTTTCCGAATACAATCTCGTGTGGAGAATGCTTTGTGGTTTTCTGTTTAGTGGTTTTTAACTCAAATTTTATGGTTGGTAGAATCATGCTCCAATTCCTCGTCTTCCTTTCTTCCAACACCGCGCTTATCATACTTTTAGCCGTTCCCAACAATTTTTCCACCAGACCATAACTTTGAGGATAATATGGTGAAGTGAAGGTTTTTTGAATACCCAAGATTTTTCAGTATTTGAGAAAAGTTGTGATTGAAAGTTACTACCACAATCCGATTGTATTCTCTCTGGGACACCGAATTTTCATATCCCGTTTCTCCATAGTTTTTGTGCAACCTTCGGTGCTTCTGTCATTGCCATTGGTAATAAACTTATATGCTTCGAGAAATAATCAATAATTCCAAGTATATATCTGTACCCCCGTTATTGCTTTAAAGGGTCCTGTTATGTCAATGCCATGAATCTGGAAAGGTCTTTCACCCACAATGTTTTGTATAGGAGTTTTAACTTGTCCGTTTAAGTTCTTATTATGCAAACATTCTTTACAGGGTACAATAACTTCCCATATCTCTCTATCTGTGACTGGTCAATAAAATTCATTTTAATGGTTCCAATTCAATACCTGAGTTCTCTTAACAAGAATGAAATTACCTAATGATGTAATCTCTTTCCGTTCTTGTTACCACCGATAAATATTTATCATCCCGGCACATATATAGTAAACCACCTCGCAATCTCCAATGTGTTCTAAGAGTCCATAATACTTTTAGTTCTCTATTGCCGTTCCTTAAATTTCTTTTATTTTTTCAGTTAAATAATCACCTTTCTCCGTCATCCTTGTCTTGTCCCCAATCATCCTTTACCTTGACTATTTGATTAATTGTCCTTTCAGGTTCATTGTCATTTCTCATTCCTCGACCTCTGTGTATATGAAGTAGATTGTTACATTTTCATCATCATTATGAGTCAAAACAGAACCTCAATTAGGTTTTGTTTTTAATCTCGTTTCTGTGCCCTTAACGTCGTGAAATAAAAAGTTTTAAAAAAACTATATAGCGATAATTTAGTAAATTATCTCTATAGTAAAAATCACAAATCGAAACAAGATTCTAGAAATTGCTCTATAAATTCTGAAAATACGGAAAATTAGAATAAGGAAATATTGAATAACAATCTTAAGTCAAAGTGAAGAAATAATTAAATAAATAAACCAATACCGAATAAAATCAAAATTCAGTTCAACCTCTTAAGTTTCGAGACAAAATATCGTGTTCAATATAAGCTGAAGATATTTTTAATCTTGGTCAATCCGGCAATCTCAAGTTCTTCTATTAACTTTTCTTAAATAAAAGTTTATGTTACAAAATTGTTATTATTAATTTTATTGTATATTTTTATACGTTAATATATACATTCTAACATACATTCACCCCAGCTGTCCCGAGAAAGTTTATTTACTGGTGACTTGGCTGGGCTCTTCAAATTTCTTTACACACGCACGCATCTACTAACACAAATATAATATAATCCATATAAATAGATATAATTAAGTACCCACATTCAACAACCGCTTACACCTATTAGTAGTGCGCACGAACAAAACATCGAAACCTCCAATCATAATAGTATACTTTGACATTTCTCCGTTCCACCATGGGATTATCATACATTGTTCATATGGTGGTCATCGTAACATTGCTCGCAGCCTTTCCTATTTTCGACCACCATGTCGAAAATTTCCAATTCAGATCTCCAAACACAATATTGACATGTATTTAGGCTTTCCCAATTCAAAAGCCACTTCAATGCCTGGTGATCAGTCCTTACTATAAATTTGGATCCGAGTAGATAATGCTGAAGTTTTAACACAAATGTATAAATTCCTAGTAGTTCTTTCTTTGTTATGCAATACTGTCTCTGACACTTACTCATAGTTTTTGACGCATAATGGTAATTATATAACGACAATGGAGAAACTCCCTGTCATTTTCGTTTGCGGGTAGTGTGATTTCATTAGTTATTTAGTCCAGAGTTCCATTTGGTTATCTAAAACTTGGAAATTTACCCGAGTCTTTAAGTCCCCTTTGAAAATTTTGGGCAGGGATTTCCCTGTTATTTTAGTATAAGAACTTTCAATATGATACCCAAATTGTCTTTATTGATACATCAAAATACTGTTATTTAAAAAATTAACTAAAAAATACTCAAAAATACTATATTATCTAAGAATTCATTTACTGAATGATACCTTAAAATTTAAGGCTTAAATAATCTTGCTTTTAATATACCTATGAATTGATTTCTAAAATAATCATGTTTTCTTTTAAACATGCATAAATTGAATATAAATTTGCTGAATGTGAAATAAACATGTTTCTTGCTAAAGAATTTACTAAATAATATCTCCAAATGATATTTCGCAGAGAGGTATATAAAATCTCTATGAATTTGTTAAATGTTTTCCTCAATATAAATTGTTCCTAAAATAGTCACAAAGAATTGTCCTAAGAATTTTATTCAAAAACCACCCCCAATTAATCATATATTAATAATTTTAAATATAATACTAAATATGTTTCTAGTTAAATGATTGAAATATTTGGTATTACTATCAACTATATAATTGTTATGAATCCAAGAATATTTTAATTAACTGGTACAACCAAAAACATGGATTTCTAACTAAATTGGTAAATTTTTCTGGAAATATTTTACTTAAAAATTTCCTATATTTAAATAACCATGTATTTTTCATTAAATTGCCTAAATATTTGCTATTTGGTATCTAAATAATCATTTTTTTTCTTAAATTGTATGGTATTATTAAATATTTTAAAATAATAACAATAATAATAATAATAATAATAATAAGAAGAAGAAGAAGAAGAAGAAGAAGAAGAAGAAGAAGAAGAAGAAGAAGAAGAAGAAGAAGAAGAAGAAGAAGAAGAAGAAGAAGAAGAAGAAGAAGAAGAATAGTAATAATTGATGAAAATGTTCCTGAAAATAATCATAACAATATTGAAAATATAGAAAATGTTGAAAATTATGAAAATATTCATGCAAATGATGAAAATCATGAAATTGATGTAGAAATTAAGTTCTATGAATATTTAAGTAAATAATGAAACTTCCAAAATAAAATAATAATAAGAATTTTGAAAATAACTTTGAAAATAATACTTTGAAAATAATATTACTTTGAAAATAAAATTGAAAATAACTTTGGAAATAAATTTGAGAATAATACTCCGAGTTTATCCGACAAGATATTTTGTCTCCCTAAGGGTATTGCTAGCACGGGTACTGCTCACATTCAACATTTCGCAAAGGTATATTAATTAGTAAATTAAAGTACACGTATATCAGTTAGAAATTCCTAGGTAATTTAGTGAGAAATAGATGCTCATATATATCTTATCAGAAATTCGTGAATAATTAGAATATTTTAAATGTAACTTTTACCGAATTCTTATTTCGATCGACTAATTTATTGGTTAACTTTGTCATTTAAAATAATATTTAGCAAAGGGTAATTTAGCAAAATATCATTGAAAGATTTATCCACCTGATAACAATATTCTTTCAAATGACCATATTTTACCCTTAACTGATATTCAACCGATTTAATTTCTAATTAAAATCATAAATTTCCTTCAATAAAGTTCAATTTTCTTTAGTTGCGGTCGATGTCCAACTCTTTTAAGTCAATATTTCTCAAATTTTGTCACCGATATCCCTACAATGAATATCCGTCTATAACATGTTAAATAAAGATAAATAATTTAAACCAATAACCTTTGATATCATTCCCAATTAATTCTAAAGATTTCAAATATTTCATTGTCAAAACCAAGTAAATAAACACTTAATTGATCATTAACCCTAAACGACTTAATAAAACCGTGGATAATTAATAGAAAATTAATAAAAACTGGTTCTAAAGTAAAACATAAATCTAAATTACTGTGCAATTAGATTCATTACAACCTAATAAACCTAAAACGATATAATTTCACAGGAACTATTATTGACTCATAGCTAAATACTGACTATTTCCCTTGAAACATTGATATTTTACCAATAAGAAAATTGTCGATTTAAATAGAGATATTCAAAACATTTCCACCTTAACCGATCCTTCACCAAATATTTCTACCCCTTTAAACATCGAACCGACTATATTCCTTAAAAATCATATATTCCCATCTTAACCTAACCCCCACTAAATCCAACCGGCTATATCCCTTAATTTCACTCTCTTGAGCCCTTTAATATATCAATTCTCTTAAAATCCATAGAAAATTCTTCAAAATATGAATTTATTTAATTGTTACAGATACCAAACATTTTTCCATTGAAACAATTTAGTAGCTAAATTCATGTAGTAAGACCCCACTAAAAGATCAAAATTCACTAAAATCAATATTTTCTAGAAATATTTCACCACATTTACCATCAAATCTCTAACTAGGGATGATAAGTTCTCATTGATTGATCATAATTCTTCATCGATTCAGCCAATTATAGCAATTATAACATGATATATCTTTCAAATTAAATCACAAATTTCAAGATATTTTCAAGTAGATTTCAAATAAAATTCATGATAAAATTAGCTGGTTTCAACTTTAGATTTTCAATATTTAAAAGTTCATCAATGTGTAAATGGAAATATTCTTAGAAAATATATGAAAAAAAAAATTATTTTGTCAAATTATCATTACAAAGTCATCATAAAAATTAAATAATTTATCCTATCACTTCATTATTGTAAAAACTCTAATTATTAACTTAACTGTCATAAAAATAATTTTTATTTTAAAAACAAGTCAATAAAATATAGCAAATTATCAAGAAATTAATTAAATTTGTCTTAGAATTAACAATAAAACCTTAAATTTTTAAATATTCTTTCAATTAACATGAAATTCACAAAAAATTATAGTAATTCACTTGAATATTTACTAAATCCCACTAACATCAACTCTAAAAAATTACCAATGAATTTAGTGCCAAATAATAACCAAAGATATATATAGCATGTGTGTATGTGACCCACATAAATTCTAAAAAAATTCTAAGTATTTTGAGTTGACCTACTTTTTTCTAAAAAAAATTCCAAGTATTTTAACTATACCTACTTTTTTCTAAAAAAATTCTAAGTATTTTGAGTTGACCTACTTATTTTTCAAAAAATTTCTAAGTTCTTGAGTTGACCTGCATATTTCTAAAAAATTTCAAAAATTTTGTTAAGTATTTTGAGTTGACCTACATAAAAACTCTGAAAAATTTCGTGTAAAATGATTGAAAAATATAAATAAATTATAAAATTTGAGTTGACCTACTTTTTTCAAAAAATTTCTAAGTATTTTAAGTTGACCTACTTAAAAACTCTGAAAATATATATGTAGATACCTTGAAAATTGTAAAAAATTATTAAATTTCTGAGAAAAACCATTGAAAAATATAAAATTTCTGAGAAAAATATAAAATTTTCGAGAAAAACTCTTGAAAACCGTTGAAAATCTTAAAAAATTATAAAAAATTATAAAAAATTAAAAATTTTTGAGTTGACCTACTTTTTCAAAAAAAATGTTTTCCCGGGGAGGTATGTGAGTTAGCGGGCTCCTGAGTTAGCGGGCTTCATACTATCTACTACAGTCCATTAATTAAAATTTGTCTATTTTCCCGATCGACTCGACACGATACAATATAACCTAGTGTTATGTTACGGTCATCATTACGACAAAAGGTAACTATTTGAATTTAAGCCCACATATCTGCCATAGCTGTGCTTAGCACCGCAGAGGGATTATACTGCTTAAAGACATGGCGTGAACCACATGGTACACAGGACTTCTGGTGATATTGATGTTCATTTTGAATGCGTGCTAGGTCCTAGACTTACATGAATGTTGAGGGTTGTGGACCCACCAATGAGAGTAGTTATTTATTAGATATAGGACTGGCTGGAATCTCGTGCATGAAAAACATGACCACAAAGGTTCTAGTCACTCTTACTGAACAAAAACAAACAAAGCATGATGGGGAATATAATTAAATCAACAAATATCATGAAATGGTAATAATAATTCGATAATAATAACAAAATCATTCTTACTAATAAGTTCAGTTTCGTCAAATCGAATGAAATTTTTTGGCATAATAGTGATTTGTGACGAGAATGTATCAGTATTTATAACCTATTTTTGGTGTGCGAGTATGTGTGCATGCATTAGTGCAGTAAAACAAATTCGAATTATTTTAATTCTAATTAATTTCGATTCTTGATTTTTGTTGATTTTGATGACGATTTTTGCAAATTAATTTGTGTTTTTATTTTTAAAATTTTATTTTTGATTTATTTTTTATTAAATTTGCCACCATGATGGATATGGGCATTTCCAGAACATTCTATACAATTTAGCCTAAAATTCTTATTTTATTTGCTTTTTATTAATTCCTTTTATGATTTTTGTTATTTTAAGCTTAAGTATTTATTTTGATGAATTTTATTGGGTCGTTTGGCGACCATAATGGATTTCGCCATTTTGATGGGTTATTCTGGGTTTTTTCATTTTATCCTATTTTTATTTATTTTACTTGTGATTTTTATGGAAATTTCTTTCGATTTCCTTTTTTATTTTTTCATATCGCCGTAATTCGAATTTGTTGATTGTTGTTATGTGTATATGTTGTCTTTTAGTAGGTATCGTGTGATACATCTTGCTCGTGTTCTAATTTTCTTTTAATTTCTATGTTTTTTTTTTGGGTACGGTGTTTCACTATTATATTTGTTTAGTTGATGTTTTTATATTTTATTTTAAGTACGCTTAATGCTGAGTATGCATGTTATGTGCTGATGCACTTCGTCGCAATCCTAACTTTGGGTATAAAATTCAGTTTTAGCCCAACAATATAAATATATAACATAAGTTATAAGATCAAATGAAGAGCATTTACAATTATAAAAAAATGATTTGAGTAACAAATAAAATATTGTCTAATTAAATATAATTATAAAAAAGACAAATTAAAAAATATATATAAAAAATGTACAATAAAATGCTTCAAAATAAAAATGGATAGTTAAAAATGATTGTCAAATATTATTTATAGATAGTGTTGGGCTAGAACTGATTTCTAAACCATAAAATTAGGAATGGGACGAAATGTGTCAGTACACAACACGCATACCCAGCATTAAGTTTACTTAAATAAATATACATAAAAACACCAAGTAAACAATGATAATAGAGAGATAATATACCCAAAACTAAAACATCTGAATTAAAAATAAAATAAAACACGAGTAAGAAGTATCACACGAAAACTTACTCAAATATAATCGAAAGACATAAAACAACAAAAGCACATTCGAATAAAGGCGATTAGTAAAAAATTAAAAAGAAAATTAAAGAAAATCTCCATAAAGCTTTACTTAAAGAAAATTATATCAAAATTTTGAATAAAAATCCAGAACAATCCATAATTCATCATGGACGCCAAACGACCCAATAAAATTTATAAAAAATAAATATTTTAGAAAGATTCACAAAAAACAATTTAAAAATAAGAAATAGATTAAATTTAGCATGGAATATTCTGGAAATGCCGAAATCCATCATGGAGGCAAATTTAATAAAAAATAATTCAAAAATAAAATTCCAAAAATAAAAACAAAAATTCTTACGGAAAAATCGCCATCAAAATCGATAAAAATTAAAAATCGAATGTTCTAGAATTAAAATAATTCGAATTTGTTTTACTGCATCAATACCCGCATCCATACTTGCACACCAAAAATAGGGTATATAAACTAACACATTTTGTCACTTTTCAATGCCTACTCTTATGCCAAATTTTTGATTTTGATTTTTCTAAGGTAGGAAGTAAAAACGATTTTGTTGTGAATTATAAATTATTATTGTTTAAACCTCATGTTCATTTATTCGTTTAGCTATTCGTTTAGATTAATAGAGGTGTAGGTTTGGTGTGAGATCGTCGTTCATCATTGTTTTTGAAGCGAGATTCCAGCCAACCCTGCACCTATGCATTTTTTTCGTTGTTGGGTCCAAAACCCTCAATTATTGAGGGTCTATGACCCGGCATGCAATAAAATGATTTTTCACTACCAGAGGTCACCACGAACAAGTGGTGTTTAACCAAAGAGTATGGCGCATAAATCCATCTTAGTAGTCGGCATAGTCGTAGGGGGATGAATTAACTATGAAAATTAACGTATTTATGACCCCCACATAATACGAAAGTAAGCAAATTTTAATTAATGGAACTTTTGGCATTAAATTACATACATAACTTTACATTCAAATTCTAGTCTTTATATCACACTAGGATTCAATAAACGGAGAACAGCTCCAGACTTAAAATGATCACAGTTTTACAGTCAAATTACACTCAATGTAGTCGATTAATTCTAATTTAAGAACTATTATTATATATGATAGCAGTATAATCTCATATCTTGTATTTCTACTCACTATAAATTCTACATGGACTTTGGGTCGATAAATTATCTCATATCATTTCAATAATTTAATCAACCGTATGTTGTAACCCATCAAATTTTCATAGTTAATAGCATATTAATAAATTGCTCGCAACCTAAATCATAAAACCAGATATATGTAATACACTTTAATAGCAACTTATAGCAGCATAATTGGTATTTTCTCATAAATGTCATATGTATATCAGAACTAGAAAAGCATAATTTATATTATTTCATAAGTACGCCCTCAAACTATACATTAGTCGAAAACAATATTTATAGTAATAAATTAACTTATATACCAAATTTATAAAACTATAATTTATAATTTTTCCATAAATAACCCCCTAAAATCATGTATATATTAACTATTACCTAAAAGCATTAATTTAGACTATTTTATATACATAAGCATTAACAACCCCCCTCAAGTTCTACCATAGATGCAAACAATGTTGATAACGTTAAACTAAATTATATATAGGTATAGTAAACTCAAAAATAAGAATTTGTATTTTTCATAATTAACCCTCCTCAAGATCTATATTAGTCAAAATCCCTATTCGAAATACTAATGGATCCCCCCCCCAAGTTGTATAATTACAAGAATTAATGTTAGTAATCGTGAGTATCAACAAACATCGATATATTACTGATTTATAGTCTTCAAACTCTCTTTTTTAATTCAATGGATAAAATAATCAGTGGTGAAATTGGAAGAAATAAAAGTTCTTATATTATATCTTATAGGCTAATCTAGGTACGAGGCCCCACATAGACATATATTCCCTTTCCGTGCGAAGCACATAAAGGCAGCAGACAAGAAATTTTTTTGACCCCTTTTTAAGCACAACTGAATTAGACTATTACTAAAGTTGAATATATGAATCGCTGTAAATTCATAAAACAATTAAAAATATTATGTCTACAGTATGTAAAATTTATTTATGAGTTACATTTTTACTTACTTGAAGGATAATGAACATATATAGGCTTAGTACCATCCCGAAGTTAAGACATGCAAAATAACTTATAATTTGAAGGTCTATTTGCTGCTACTTCGAACTGCGGCCAATAAAGTTTTATTTTTTGAACAATAGTCGTAATTAAAGTTTATATTATAATTATTATTGTGATTTATGATAAATTAATGCATTAATTAACTAAGCCTAATAAAAAAATGTGGTAAGGATAATAAATTATTTTATTTATATTCTCAACGCCAGATGTGGCAATTACAACAACATTTAATAAATCTCAACATTAACAAAGAAACATTATAATAAAAATTGTTTGACTACAAAAAAGAAAAATACGCATGTTAATAGTTAGATATCTTGTTGTTTTAATAATTAGGAATTTGCGGTTTTTGTGAATTAATTAAAACTTGTTATTTATAAATTCTTTGATTAAATATATATTGTTAGTTTCAAGATTTTTGCTGCAAATTTAAAGATGGATCTCAAGATGGATTTAACTGGCGACTACGCCGAAAATCAAAATATCAACACCATTTCGAAATCGACAAAATCGCTAATGGAATGCCTACCGAAATCATGCCAAGACATGTTCACACTGAACATCAGACGATATGATGGACGAGGTTTAAAAGAAGCCGAAGAATGGATCAGAGATATAGAAGAATGGTTGCTGACAAATGGACAGCGATTGACAAGCACTTTCGATGTGTTATTAGTGGCAGAAGCAAAGACATTGTGGGGAAACGTCAGAGAAACAGAAACAACAGATGTAAAAGCCAAAGCGTGGTTCTTAAATACTTTCACAATTACAAAATCTATAACTGACAAAATCAGAGAATTGACAGCTATGGAACAGGAAGATGATGAAAGGTTTGCAGCTTTTGAGATACGGCTAAGAAAAGCTTCAGCTGAAGTTGTAAATTCAGGACGATCAGAAGAAGATATTGTTCAAGACCTCATCGCAAATAAAGCACGCGATGCGAGACTGCGGGAGATACTATTGACGAAACCAGAAACAAAAATTGAAGAAACGAGATCATTGGTGAAAATATTTGAAAGTAACAAAAATGGAAACAATAAAACGGAATTTATTAAAGCAATCTGTCAAAGAACATACGCTAGCGTGATTGAGGGAGGGCAGATGAGAATTCAACAGAATACCCAAAATCCCATGCCTACATCACCACAAAGAAGGCAATCAGAAGACCGATTTAGTCACCACAGATCAAGAAGAGACGAATATCCTATACGCGGACCAATACAATATGAAGGAAATAACCATGGTCGTCGAGAACAATCTCCAAGAGAACAATTCTTGAGAAATGCGAGAATCCCGAATAGCTCAGAAAGGAAGCTGCCAACAATATCCATGAAGAATATAGCAAGGAGGCTGTACAACGAAAGTAGAGGACTACCACAAGCATCGGTCCCAAAATTAACGGTAGGTGATTGTTTTTGCTGTGGCGAAAAGGGACACAGAAGGTATGAGTGTCCACTGGGAAATAAATGTCTGATATGTGGCAAGGAAGGTCACGGTTTCCGAGATTGTTTTTCGTTACGGAAAGAGGTTCCACACCGATATCAAAGGATAGCGTGCATAGAAGAAGAAGATTCAAAATCTGAAAGAAGAGATTACACCGAGAACAGCCAAGATTTCAGAACTGCTCACAGCGAGATGGAAGATAGATACAATGTCCCTGAAAAATATACTATATTGACAGAAGACGGAAAAAACAACAGCGACTCCATGGGTTTCATTTCGTCGGTGGAGTCAAGACAATAAATTGTGAAATAAGAAATGAACGACGAAGAGGCGAGGTAGAAGAAGAGATGTATCAGACGAAAGATGGAAGAAATTGGAGTAAAATAATGTTGAATAATGCCGAAACAGAGATGTTATGGGATTCTGGAGCATCAGTAACAGTCATGAGCAAGAGTTTGTGGGAGAAAATAGGCAAACCAGAACTTAAACGTAGTATGATATTATTGTGCGGAGTTTTTTCAACTGGAGGTGAAGAACCAATGTGATACATGACTATACCGGCCACATGGAATCAGAAGACCAAAATAATCACAGTAGTAGTGGTAAAAGAGATCAAACCCGAATTCATAGGGGGCATTGATACAATGAAAGAGTTTGGAGTAAAGTTAGTGAAAATCAATAATATAGAAACGTCATTGATAAACAAAATTTACACTGATGAAGAAAGAATAAATAAAGCACTAGTGGCGATTGCAGATGAGAATAGTAAAGATATTGAAGGAACTGTAAGGGAATACGGCAGAATTTTTATGGCATCGAAATTCGATCTGGGATTTACAAACTTAGTTCGACATGAGATGCGGATAACAGGAGGCCCAATAATGCAACATCCTCGACGTCAACCAATGCACATGGAGAAAAGGATTGAAGAACTGATAAAAGAGTTAATGAAAGCAAATGTTTTTCGGTGTTGCAAGAGTCCTTGGAATGCCCCGTTAGTTATAGTAGGGAAGAAAGATAGATCTATCAGGATGTGTGTAGATTATCATGGATTGAATTCCATAACAGAAAAAGAGTCATTTCCGATGCCTAGCACCAAATTCTTACTAGACTGTCTCGCGAATACAAAAATATTTTCGTCAATCGATTTAGGTCAGGCGTATTATCAAGTGGAGTTGGCTCCAGAAATTCACGAAATGACTGCATTCAGAACAAGAGAAGGACAATTTTGTTTCAATAGACTACCGTTTGGCTTAGCAACAGCCCCTGTGACATTCCAAAGACTGATGCACACAGTGCTAGAGGGAATGCTATTCAAGGGAGTAGTAGTTTATCTAAATGATATCTTGATATATATATGAGCTATTAAGGGAAATATTCAGAAGAATTCAAATGGCAGGACTGAAGATAAATCCAGAAAAATGCAAATTCAATAAAACAGAATTGTGTTTCCTTGGTCACACAGTAAACGAGAAGGGTATCCAGACAAACAGGAAGAAAGTGGAAGAGATCGAGAAAGCAGAAGTACCAAAATGTTCAAAACAATTGAGATCGTTTCTCGGATTAACGAACTACTATAGAAGATTCATCAAAGACTATCCCAAAATCGCCGAACCATTATACGCTGCAACATCTGGATGCGATAAAGATATAAATTGGACTAAAGAATGCAATGAGAGCTTCCAAACTCTGAAGAGACGGTTGTGCGAAGCACCTATCCTTGATTTTCCAAGAGAAGATAGGACTTTTATCTTAGACACAGACGCTAGTTTCGGAGCCATTGGTGCAGTTTTGAGTCAAATTACAGAAGATTGAGAAGAATCTGTCATAGCTTATGGCTCGAGACATATGTCATCACATGAAAAGGGATACTGTGTAACCAGGAAAGAACTGCTCGCCGTACATGAATACGTCATGCATTTTAGAGAATATCTGTACTGAAAAAATTCATAATTCGCACCGACCACAAGGCATTGGTTTTCATGAACACTACAAAAACGCCAATCAGTCCGCAGTTCCAAACATGGTTAGCTAACCTGTCGGAATATGATTTTGAACTAAAATATCGGAAAGGCGAAGAACACTCAAATGCAGATGGACTATCAAGATTAAAAAGTATGGTTTGCACCCAGTGTCAAACAAGACATGAAGAAGCTAAGGAAGGAAAATCAAAGATTAGATATATATACTATCCAAAGAACAGAAGCTATGGAAAAAGTATGGGAACAACAACAAAAGGACATTCGGTTTCGAGAGCTGCGAGAGATATTGGGAAATGGATGTACACGGGAGAAAAAGAATTGTTTTCCTTTTAACGTAAAAAATACACAAATTGATGGAGGATTAATAACAGTAGAAAAGAACAAAAATATCTTAATGTTAGTCCCAGAAACATTTGCAGGCCTGTTAACAACAACGCTACATGAAGAACTATGTCACATTGGAGTTAAGAAATTATTTCATTATATGGAAAAGATATTTTATTGGCCAAAAATGCAAGAAACAATCCAACTCTGTTTACAATGTTGAGAGATCTGCGCTAAGAGAAAGATCGATCAGACAAGAACCAAGGAAACATTTATTCCTAGATAGAGCTCTGAATTCCTAGAACAGATTGTTATAGATGTGGCTTACATGGAAATAAACGCCAAAAAAAAATATATGGTAGTAATGGTGGACCGTTTTAGCAAACTGATTTCTTTAACTGCAATCACCAAGCAAGACGAAGGGACCATTTTCAAAACAATACTTAATAGTTGGATCTATCGATTTGGAAAACCGAAGAGTATTTTAACAGATAGAAACCGAAATTTCGAAGGGAATTTCCTAAGACAGAAGCTACAGAAACTTGGAATCAAACAGGAATTCAGCTCACCTTATCAGCACCAATCAAATGGTTTAGCCGAACGAGCCATACGAACAATATGAGATCTTATTACAGCAACATTTTGGGATAGTCTTTGATGAATCTTCTATAGTAGTTCGTTAATCCGAGAAACGATCTCAATTGTTTTGAACATTTTGGTACTTCTGCTTTCTCGATCTCTTCCACTTTCTTCCTGTTTGTCTGGATACCCTTCTCGTTTACTGTGTGACCAAGGAAACACAATTCTGTTTTATTGAATTTGCATTTTTCTGGATTTATCTTCAGTCCTGCCATTTGAATTCTTCTGAATATTTCCCTTAATAGCTCATATATATATCAAGATATCATTTAGATAAACTACTACTCCCTTGAATAGCATTCCCTCTAGCACTGTGTGCATCAGTCTTTGGAATGTCACAGGGGCTGTTGCTAAGCCAAACGGTAGTCTATTGAAACAAAATTGTCCTTCTCTTGTTCTGAATGCAGTCATTTCGTGAATTTCTGGAGCCAACTCCACTTGATAATACGCCTGACCTAAATCGATTGACGAAAATATTTTTGTATTCGCGAGACAGTCTAGTAAGAATTTGGTGCTAGGCATCGGAAATGACTCTTTTTCTGTTATGGAATTCAATCCATGATAATCTACACACATCCTGATAGATCTATCTTTCTTCCCTACTATAACTAACGGGGCATTCCAAGGACTCTTGCAACACCGAAAAACATTTGCTTTCATTAACTCTTTTATCAGTTCTTCAATCCTTTTCTCCATGTGCATTGGTTGACGTCGAGGATGTTGCATTATTGGGCCTCCTGTTATCCGCATCTCATGTCGAACTAAGTTTGTAAATCCCAGATCGAATTTCGATGCCATAAAAATTCCGCCGTATTCCCTGATCATTCCTTCAATATCTTTATTATTGTCACCTGCCATCGCCACTAGTGCTTTATTTATTCTTTCTTCATCAGTGAAAATTTTTTTTATCAATGACGTTTCTATATTATTGATTTTCACTAACTTTACTCCAAACTCTTTCATTGTATCAATGCCCCCTATGAATTCGGGTTTGATCTCTTTTACCACTACTACTGTGATTATTTTGGTCTTCTGATTCCATGTGGCCGGTATAGTCATGTATCACATTGGTTCTTCACCTCCAGTTGAAAAAACTCCGCACAATAATATCATACTACGTTTAAGTTCTGGTTTGCCTATTTTCTCCCACAAACTCTTGCTCATGACTGTTACTGATGCTCCAGAATCCCATAACATCTCTGTTTCGGCATTATTCAACATTATTTTACTCCAATTTCTTCCATCTTTCGTCTGATACATCTCTTCTTCTACCTCGCCTCTTCGTCGTTCATTTCTTATTTCACAATTTATTGTCTTGACTCCACCGACGAAATGAAACCCATGGAGTCGCTGTTGTTTTTTCCGTCTTCTGTCAATATAGTATATTTTTCAGGGACATTGTATCTATCTTCCATCTCGCTGTGAGCAGTTCTGAAATCTTGGCTGTTCTCGGTGTAATCTCTTCTTTCAGATTTTTGAATCTTCTTCTATGCACGCTATCCTTTGATATCGGTGTGGAACCTCTTTCCGTAACGAAAAACAATCTCGGAAACCGTGACCTTCCTTGCCACATATCAGACATTTATTTCCCAGTGGACACTCATACCTTCTGTGTCCCTTTTCGCCACAGCAAAAACAATCACTTACCGTTAATTTTGGGACCGATGCTTGTGGTAGTCCTCTACTTTCGTTGTACAGCCTCCTTGCTATATTCTTCATGGATATTGTTGGCAGCTTCCTTTCTGAGCTATTCGGGATTCTCGCATTTCTCAAGAATTGTTCTCTTGGAGATTGTTCTCGACGACCATGGTTATTTCCTTCATATTGTATTGGTCCGCGTATAGGATGTTCGTCTCTTCTTGATCTGTGGTAACTAAATGACTCTTCTGATAGTCTTCTTTGTGGTGATGTAGGCATAGGATCTTGGGTATTCTTTTGAATTCTCATCTGTCCTCCCTCAATCACGCTAGCGTATGTTCTTTGACAGATTGCTTTAATAAATTCCGTTTTATTGTTTCCATTTTTGTTACTTTCAAATATTTTCGCCAATGATCTCGTTTCTTCAATTTTTGTTTTTGGTTTTGTCAATAGTATCTCCCTCAATCTCACATCACGTGCTTTATTTGCGTCGAGGTCATGAACAATACCTTCTTCTGATCGCCCTAAATTTACAACTTCAGCTAAAGCTTTTCTTAGCCGTATCTCAAAAGCTGCAAACCTTTCATCATCTTCCTGTTCCATAGCTGTCAATTCTCTGATTTTGTCAGTTATAGATTTTGTAATTGTGAAAGTATTTAAGAACCACGCTTTGGCTTTTACATCTGTTGTTTCTGTTTCTCTGACGTTTCCCCACAATGTCTTTGCTTCTGCCACTAATAACACATCGAAAGTGCTTGTCAATCGCTGTCCATTTGTCAGCAACCATTCTTCTATATCTCTGATCCATTCTTCGGCTTCTTTTAAACCTCGTCCATCATATCGTCTGATGTTCAGTGTGAACATGTCTTGGCATGATTTCGGTAGGCATTCCATTAGCGATTTTGTCGATTTCGAAATGGCGTTGATATTTTGATTTTCGGCGTAGTCGCCAGTTAAATCCATCTTGAGATCCATCTTTAAATTTGCAGCAAAAATCTTGAAACTAACAATATATATTTAATCAAATAATTTATAAATAACAAGTTTTAATTAATTCACAAAACCGCCAATTCCTAATTATTCAAACAACAAGATATCTAACTAGCCTAATGGTTAATCCGGCACTGCATATAATATATATAAGTATATACTTAAAAAAAGTTACACTTAAAAAGAAGAATTTATAAATTTCCTTAACCCCCCCCCCTAAGTTATCGAATAGCTGAAAACAATTCTTATAATAATAATCTAAAATTATATATATATATATATATATATATATTTTATATATATATATATATATATATATATATATATATATATATATATATATATATATATATATATATATATATATATATATATATATATATGGCCAGCTTAGAAAGAACAATACTCGATTTTCATAAATAACCCTCCTTCAAGTGGTATACTAGCTAAACTAATAACAGTAGTATCGATTTAGACTATATATGGATATATTAAATTTGAATATTAAAATTTACAATTTTTATAAAGACCCCCCCCCGCCTCAAGCGGTAGGACAGTCCACAGCAATGTCAATAACACTAATATGCCTTATACATATATACATCTAACCTATAAAATTATAATTTATAAATTAACTTTTTCTCCCCCCTCAGGTTATATAAAAGTCGGGTGGGGTGACACTACCAATGCTATTAATACTATTTATTCAATTGTTAATTCGGTAATTCATTTAGGTACATTATAATATCAATTTTAGGATTCCCCCTAATGTCAAATTTAATTATAGAACATCGTACCCCAATAATATTAAAGTAAACCACTGAAGTCTATTTTTTAGTAACACTCCCCAGATAATATGATGATCGAAATTATATATATATATGTGTGTGTGTGTGTATTATACTAGCCTTATAAATATATATATTTGTGTTTTTCATGCATGCCCCCCAGGTTATAGGGTGATGGGAACAATTTAGCTAATTTATCTATACGTTGAACTTGTCCCATTTCAATTGCAATTGCTAATGTTGTTGTTGGAATTATTGTTGTGATCACTATACAACAATGTGTAAAGCGGGAGAGAACAAAGCATTACCTGAGTATTAAGAATGATCTGGGGGACAAACGTTTTAGATGTGTGGTTTGTCGAGTGAAAGTATTTGAATGGTTAATTAAATAAGTTTCATATTCTCTGGTAATAACCAGTGCTCTGACTAGATTGGAATAAATGTCCCAGAAAATAACAATTGTATTAAATGTTAAATCAAGACACGAAGATTTAATTAAATTTATTTAAAATTATAAACTGAATCCGGTTGTTCAGTGTTTCTGATAGGTTTTATGAGAAGAAAGATTTACATTTGTGTTATACATTCCTTCTGTGATACCGATATCTCTCATGCGAGGATAGCTATCATTCTTGGGGGCTTGGGTCTCTGCAGTGAATCTAGAGCATAAATTATAAATTTCATATATATTTCATAAAATAATTATCACCCTTTCGTAAATCATTTCATAATTATAAGTAATTTTTCCAAAATTAGGAACCAAGAGCGAACCACCCATTGTGTCGGCTGCTGGTGGTGTTTCGTGCCGTGTCCTTTATGGGTTTCTGAGGACTGTATTTTACAAGGATTTCTGTAGTTTGTTGGTTTTGGTTTTCATCTACAAATAATTATTGAAAATTTTATTAATATTAAAAAATTAAAAATTTTTTTATTAATGACATGTAATATGATTTATTATTAATTGTTATTAATTATATCTTTATAATTAAAACTTTTGATTTTATAATTTCATTTATTAAACAAACATTATTGTGCAATTTAATGGGTACTATTTTATTAATAGTATTTAAATTATAACAAGCATAAATTAAAATAGAAATTTTAAAAATGTTTTTAATTTACAAATTTAAATTATTATTTATATAAATATAAATTAGTAATGTTATAATAATTATAAATAGGTGATTTAATCACATTGGATTATATTTTTATATTTTTATTATTAATTGAAAATTTAATTTTAAAAGGAAAAGAAATCTGGATAATTAAACTCAACTTTAATTTAATCTGGATTCGTCTGAATTGAAATTAAGGATTAATTATTAGTATTTTGACTGAACGGGAAATTAACCCAACATAAACCTGAATTATGTGTGGTATTTTAATAAATAATTATTAACTTGCACTAGAAAGTTGCAATGGAGCGTGTGTGTGTGTGCCTGAATTGATGAAAATGATGTGTGTGGGAGATAATCGGGATGTATTGGGAAGACAATCTGGTGAAGGGATCAGGCAAAATCGGACACAAGCCTTCTATCGGCAGTCCGTGAACCCAGAGAAGTGCCCAACAATTATAGTGCGGGGATCAGCGCTCGCTTTTCGCTGGCGCTCACCCTCTTGACACAGTACCAACGTTGATCACTCAAGGGGTGTCAATCGGTACAAAACACGTTGCATTCTGGGTTACGCTGGAAACAGCACGACCTGGTAAAATGTTTGATTACCTGTAACCCACCAATAGTTTATAGTAAGAATCCACAGTGTTGATGGAATTTTTTATTTGTGATTAGCTTTGTACTTGTGATATGATGTTCACTATTTTCATATCTCCGTGCAGATGTTTACTCTGTACTTCCTCATGAACGCTTGTTAATATTTGGATATCTACCATTTTCATCCAATATTAGAAATAGATATTTAAACTTTATGGTTAGTTACATAATATTATTAGTGATTATTGAATCAAGTATGTCGATTACTCCATACATTGGTGAATTCAGATAATTTTTTTTAATTAAAAAAAATTTTGGTGAAATTGTAAATCACTTTCAATATAAACGGTAATTCTACTTAGAGTTACTCTATATTCAACTCTCATAATTCAATCATAAAGATTACGTTATTAATGTTTTATTCTAGAAAAACTTTCTGAATAATTGTTTTATTTATTTATTTGAAATTTTTAATGAAATATAAATTATTTTTGTCTTAATGAATTTATAAATTAATAAAATTTACAATATATTCTACCATAAAATAAATAATTATTTATTTTTTTCTTCACTTTTATCTGTTTTCCTCTACAATTTCTTTTATCTTCAATAAACATCAATGTTTATAAAATTTTCATTTATAGATGAAAACTAAATTAAGATAAATGAAATCAAAATCCAATATATAGAAACTTTACAGTTTCTTGAAAATTGTTATTTTTAATTGATTAAAGTTTGTCTTTACATTTTATTTATTATTTATTATAAAATTTTAATTAATATTATTTAAAGACTAATATAATGTATCTCCATTGTTTATATTTTGTATTTGTTTAAATCTGATTGATTCGTTTTCGAAATTGTATTTGTAACAAAGAAATGTCGGTGTTTTTAATATTTAAATTAAATTATATATTTGTATGATTTTAGATATGAGTAGAAATAACGTCAATATGAATATTCAAGGTGGGGACAGTGTATCTAACACACAAAGTGATCAAGCATTATGGAAAAATTACCTTAATATTCCTGAAAAAGATAACCGTATAAAAACTGTTGATGTAACAGCAACCCAAGGCAATTCCTTCGACGACTTTTGTCTAAAACGAGATATACTAAAAGGCATTTATGAAAAAGGATGGGAAATGCCTTCACCTATTCAAGAAGCTAGCATTCCTATTTCATTAATCGGTCGCGATATTCTCGCCAGAGCTAAAAATGGAACCGGTAAAACAGGTGCTTATTCTATTCCACTACTAGAAAAAATAGATCCCAGTATTAACCAAATTCAAGGAATAATTTTAGTTCCTACTCGAGAATTAGCATTACAAACTAGTCAAATTTGTACAGAACTTGCTAAACACACAGAAACAAAGATAATGGTTACTACAGGTGGCACAAGTTTAAAGGATGATATTGTTAGACTTCAACAAACTGTTCATATAATTTTAGCCACTCCGGGTCGGGTTAATGATTTAATTAAGCGAGATATTGTGTCTACAAATTTTTGTAAAATATTAGTTATAGATGAAGCTGACAAATTATTATCAGCAGATTTCGAAGAAGTAATTGATTATATTATCAGTAAATTACCTGCTCAGCGTCAAATAATGTTGTATTCTGCAACATTTCCACAATCTGTTCAACAATTTTTAGAAAAGCATATGCGAGATCCTTATGAAATTAATTTAATGGATGAGTTAACACTAAAAGGTATTTCACAATATTATGCATATGTTCAAGAACGTCAAAAAGTCCATTGTTTAAATACCCTTTTTTCTCGTCTGCAAATTAATCAATCTATTATTTTCTGCAATACTGCTCAACGAGTTGAATTATTAGCAAAAAAAATAACGGATCTCGGTTACTCATGTTATTATATTCACGCTAAAATGAATCAAGTTTATAGAAATAGAGTATTTCATGAATTTAGAAATGGAAATTGTAGAAATTTGGTTTGTACGGATTTATTTACAAGAGGTATAGATATACCATCAGTTAATGTTGTGATTAATTTTGATTTTCCAAAATATGCCGAAACATATCTACATAGGATTGGTCGATCGGGTCGATATGGTCATTTAGGAGTGGCTGTTAATTTAATCACATATGATGATAGATTTGCATTAAAAAATATTGAAACGCAGTTGAATACTGAAATTAAAGCTATTCCAAAACATATAGATAAAAGGTTATATGTTGCGGAATATCAGAATGAAAATGAACTTGACACAAGAGTCAGAGATGTATTGGCCAGAGGCGAAGGCCAATTATTGGACATCGAAACTACCAATGAAATTAATGCCCCCGTTAGTAATGCCACTTCGTCAATCATGGCAGCAAATGCCAAATGTGCCCCAAATATGAAGCCCATTACGACTCAATCTGCCCGAATTGATTACAATGTATATTCTCAGCGGCCAACGCCTCAGCAGAATTTGCGACATTGACAACATACCGGTGCTTTTGTACAGTAACAGTAAACGCTTAATTATTTGACTCAATTATCAACTGAATTTAATTAGATTGATTTATTATTGAAGTTAATCCATAATTTTTTGAAAAGTGTTAGTTCTACATTTCTCTGTTGAAAATAATTGTAAGTTTGGAAAATTGTGAGAGCTATTTGAATATTTTATGTGCTTATTTCTGAACAATGTTTGAAAATAATCGGTTTTTAGATCTATTAATTAGGTCTTGTTAAATTTTGAAATTTTGTTTTACCCTTATTTGTAAATTTACCTTGAGCATTTACATTTGTTTTTAATTATGTGAGCCCTTTCGATTAATGATTGTGTGATTAATGATATTTGAAGTTTATAATCACGACCTATTTGATCATAACATTTGGAGTGTTAAAACATTCCTAGAGATTCAACCAATGTTTTGTTAATATAGTGGTGCTGAATTTTGATATTCATTGGTTGGGGCTTATCAGTTTTTCTAACCTGCTTGATTTACGGAAAGTTAATTGGAATGAGGGTTTTCGCAGGTTGTTTGTTGTAGATTTCGTGATATATAGCATTTACTAACTAGTTTGTCTAAGTTTGTGTTAGTAAATTGCAAGATCTTGTGAAAGTTTGGTATTTTCGAAAGAAAGATTTTTGGATATATCTAATGTGATAGTGAATTATTATGAGAAGGTTGAAAATACATGTTTAACTTATTTGTCTTAATTTTTGAATCGCAACATTTCAGTTGTAATTTTTAATAAATAAATTTGGACTCATAAAGTATGCCATTATTTTTCTTATGTGATATATAATTATTTTAAATTGATTGGAAAAAGATTAAGTTTATTCAAATTGTAGAAATCAAGTTAGCAGAACTATATCAATATAATTTAATTGCATTTTTCGCTAATTGGGAGTTATTCAAAATTAGTCTTAGGAAAATGTTGTTATTATTATCTTTCTTTTTGTTATTATAACTGTCTTTAAAAATTATGAAAAGGTTTACGTTTCTTCGCCTGTGGACGAGATTGTGTAGCATGATCTGTTGAGTTGTCGTATAAATGTTAGACTAAACACATGTCACGGCAAGGTCGAGTTCTAGGGAACATATACACGCAACGTAAGAACAATATTTACGATATCAACTAAATGTTGGCATTTACGGGGAAGATAAAAAGAAAATCTAAATCAATATTGTCTGTGTTAATTATTCCTAAAAGATCCACTGTTCGCGAGTCGTTGACCAATACGATGAGGTACGGTGGACATTTTTCGGCTTCCAGTGCAGAAACCATGTCGGCAGTTACCTTGGTAAAAGAAGCGATTAGAGCTTTTTCAGCTTCCGCCTGTATCGCGTCTTCGCTGAATTCTTTCTGCTCGCGTGCGAGACTTTCGTTTGTTTTTCCCTGTGGTGACTGGATCCACGATAACCGTCCGGGTAGTGGCTGGGGCTACACTAGTGCCAACATATAGAATTTCTGGAGGTGATGGCGTATTTATACTTTCTCCATGCCCTGGACATGACACTCGTTTAGGAGAGATAATACCCTTCTTCAAATGATGACTGGGAAATATGTTCCCTGGGTCTATTACTGAAGGTGCATTGACACGCCTTTGCAGTTCCTACGAGGTGTACACTTGGTGAAGTGCTCTAGACTGCTCTTTCAGGAGGACTCGTTCGGACCGACTCTCTTCCAAGAGGCTATTACGGCAATGTTCAAGCCGAAGAATTTTCTTATTTGCCTCTTTCATTTGAACGGGGGAAAACCACGTTCCCTCCGGATGGTCGACGCGTTTCTTAAGCTGTTCTACCTCCATCTGTAGAGTGCGTATCGCCACATTTTTGTCGGCACAAGAGAAACAAGATCGTAGCGAAGAAGATGGATTATTTGGAGCTGTCATATCTGAAATGAAACCATCAAAGATAAAAGTTAATTCTAGTCAGTTCAATCTATGTACAGAAAGGAAAAATTATGCCCATACAATCTTATCATCATTCCGTCAGACTGTCATCATGCCTCGCTATTGTCATGTATTCTCATTTATCATACTTTACTTCATACCACTGGCTCTGATGTATAGTCATTCCATTTCCCCACTTTAAATCTTTCCTCTTAAGTTAACAAGATCAAAAGTTGAACACGACGTTATTATTAGGCTTAACATTCACACCCAACATTTCAGTAAAGATTAAACATCCTAGAGCGCTGGTCTATCGAGTTCCTCGATCCATTTCGTTCATCAGCACGTGTTATAAATTCATCATTTCTATAATAATAAATATTTTTATTTTGAATTGATTTGTTTGTATTATTTTTATCAATATCATAAGGTTGGGCAAGATAGAAATTTCTTTGTTGGTAGTATGTATTATCATTATTTTCTTTTATTCTTCTGAGAACAGTTATCACTCGCAAATCCATGTCTCTGGTCCTCAGAGAGCTTCCGTTCATAATTTCGTCGATATAAATGGCCGTGCTCGATTTCGGCTGTCAAAGCTGCTTCCGAATTCGGTACCAGCTATTCCTCAGTTCCATCGTAGCTTTGCCTTTTCCTAAATCAAAGAAATCGATTAATTTTTGTATAAGCAGGGATATTTCTGCCGAATGCGATTGAATGTTATTAGACATTTTGTTCATCGTGATTTAAAAAAAAGAGTTTATTCAGTTGATAATAGAACAAAGTCAGGCGAGTAAAACCTAATCAAAATCAGAGAACAACCAGCTAAAGTTACCAATTATTACACTCCTCAGTTGTGAGAGATTTGTCAAATCAAAGTTATACGAGTGTGCTATTCCTCACCATAGTGTTGTAATAAGCACGGTATAATAGTTATCTTGTTCAGTCAATTGTATCATCGTGAAAATATTTGTGATATTTAATAAAGTTTCCAGTGTTAATTGTTATTAGTGGGTCAGTCAAAGTCACGCTTGGAGTCAGAGTAACATTCAAATTTAACACTAACCCAATAACCCAACAATATTTAGGATAGTAATTATTAGTCATATAATTTGAAGGGGTCATTTATGAAATTTATACATTATATTTTTGGAGGTTAAATTTATAGCTAAGTAATATAAATTAGTATTATTAACATAATATAGGGCTATTCTACGGTTGATTAAATTATTGAAATTGCTACTAATTATGAAGTCAGAGTAGAATTTATTGGGAGTGTAAATGCAAAATATGAGATCTTTCTACTATTATATTTAATAACCCTTCATAAGATAGAATTAATTGACTACATAGTTTGTTAATAAATTGTAGAATTGTGATTATGTTAAGTCTGGAGCTTTCCTCCGTTTATTGAGTCTTAGAGCATTCCATATTAACTTTATTTTAATTTTTATTTTAAAATCGCTTTTTAGGGATTCTGTTTTAGGAGTTTTATTTTTTTAAAACTAAATTATTTATTTTCATTAACTTTTATTGTATTGAATGGCCTCCATGATGGATTTCGCCATTTTTATGGATTGTTCTGGGTTTTTGTCTAGAATTTTCTTTGATTTTAGGTTTTCTACAGTTTTTCGACTTTATTCGAGTTTGTTTTTGTACTTTTTGCTTTTCTGTTATATTTGAGTCAATTTTCATGTGATACTTCTTGCATCCTGTCTTGTTTTATTTTTTAGTTTAGATGATTTATTTTCTGTTATTTTTACTTTTAATTATTATTGTTTATTTGATGTTGCGTATTTTCTATTTTGGTATGCTTGTTATGGGCCACCAAATTTCATCACATTTGCAAGATTTTGGGTCTAGAATTGTGTTCTAGCTCAACAATTTCTCTACATTTACAAATACCCGTCCCCAGTATGAGATCTCCGAGACTAATTTGAGTTACATAATATATATATATATATATATATATATATATATATATATAAACTAAATTCCCCTAAACATAAATTTTAAGCTAGTTATTCATAATTCCTATCATTTTACGTACTGTTATTGTTATAAATATTGTTAGTACTCTCATTATCATTTTATTGGTATTAAATTTCAATTTAGAAATGCTAATAATATTATTTTGTTATTGTCATCGAATTTTGTCCTTAAAGTTGATTCCATATCTTATAATTATAATTTTGGTTAATTTGATTATATTTTATTTTAATTAGAAATTTTTTAACAAATTTATTGATTTGGGAATCCCCTTAGTTCTAAATTTAATCCTAATACTCTATTGCCCAATAGTATCGCAGTAAATTGACTGCTACTATTTTTAGCCACCCCCTGTTTACTCACATTAGTACTATGATATCACATAGGCATCATCTAAGCTAAATTCACACACATACACTAGCCGACCAATCACCATTGTCGACACGTATTCCTAAGAGTCGCAGACTCCACCCCAACCTCGAAAGCTAGCTAGGAAGTCCTGTGAATCGAAATCATACTAAGCTCAATAAAAACGAGGCTCATGATTTATCCCGCAATCTAATAATCCCGCCGGGAGAAAATACATATAGAGAACAAATTGATAATATAATCTTACCAATTAATAAATAATATTTACGTAGTACGTTATATGATAATTCCACTCCATATTACTATTTTCAAAATGCAACATTTTACTAGTTAGAAGGACCGATGTGGTCAAAAGAGTCGTGATTTTATTATTTTATTATTTTATTATTTGAGGATAGTGTTAGCTGTATATTATAATTTAGTCATGCCTAAACAAACGGAGCGCCGTGTGATGGTCAAGGACAGTGTGTCTCGTCAACTGAGTTGCCCCATGGGTCAACTACGGATCACAACATAGGTCCTCTCCCTTCTCCCAGGGACACATTTGACCAATCCCTGATTAGGCTCCGTACCAGGAAGGATATGGTACAAGATCCACGAATGGATATAGAAAGACACCCCGTTGGTGGACCTAAAGATCGAACCGTGCATCAATCGTACCAAGCTAGACCTGATGCGTGCCTTCGACGACATACGGTTTGCTGTGTGTTGGCTACGTCGATTAGAGACGGAAACTCATTCCAATAAGCTGGAAGACCCTGACAGGACGGCAAAGTCACAATGCCGTCCCCAAAAGAACTGCCGCCACCAAGCGCGGTCTGGACCACTCGTGGGAGAGAGCAGGTGAGCTTCAGGTACCAACAGCCACTACGTCCAGGAAGCGAGGCCGACCCCGAAAAGTATTACCGGGTCAGTGAAGTCCACCGTCTGACGATCTATCCTTTCGCGATTGGGATGCACTCGCTGATTTACCACTGTATTTATCTGTCTCCGACTTGCAATTAGACTCGATAATATTGCTGGGGTTATGCATTCAATTAGACAATAGAGATAGAGAATAACACCTGACTAGTAACAATAGTACAAAAGGAGAGGCACTCCCGGGTTGGTGTTTTCTTTCGAAACATTAATTATTAACCAAACAGAGAAAACCCGCTTATCCCATTTTTCTTTGTTCAAGCTGTTCAAAAACTTACGCCAGGAGCGGGAACAGGCCCAACAACAAGCCGAAAGATTGCAAGCAAGGCATACCAAGTTCAAAGGACTGTGCCGGGAACTGGAGGGCACATAGTTCAGTCCCGCCTAGATGCAGAAGCGCCTGAAGTTAATTCGACAACTGCAGTTTCAGAGCGCCAAAGACATGACGGATATCCAAGTCCTCCGCCTTCAAGTACGCCAACTGGAAGCTCAACTCCTTCAGAGAGCCATCGATCAGGATGTGGCCGCCCAAATCCGATCCATGGCGGAAATAATCGTAACCAATGAGGGATCTGAATCACTACCAAAGTCGAAAAAGAGGAACCGACCCAGTAAGGCCTCTCGGGCAAAATTCCGGCGGGCGCAGCTGACGAATGCGCCAGGAACCAAATCAAACTGAACTATTTTAATTGATATTTACTGTATGGTCATAACCGTTATCTTTGTATATACTTATAATGTAGCTTGCTTTTGTATATAAGTATGATGAAGTTGTTTTCAAGCGACTGAAATTGAAATGTAAGGAGGAAAATCGGATAGTAAAAATCGTATATAGGCCTTCCGTCGGCAGTCCGTGGACCCAAGTGAGTACTGGACAATTATAGTATGCCAAGCATGCTCACTTTTCGTCAGTGCTCAAACCCTTGATACAGTACCAACGTTGATCATTCAAAGGGTATAAAGTGATAAAATTGTCATTAAATTCTGAGTTACGCTGGAAACAGCACGACAAGGTAAAATGTTTGTTTATCTGTAACCCACCAATATTTATAATATTGTTGGTTACTTAGGGGTGTGTCATTTTATATTTTAAATACGTTAGGGGTAATCATAGGTATTCACTCGACTCTTTCCTAAGCACCTACATGACTATTGTACTGTAAACCATTTGTGTACCCATGGCGACGACCATGTTGGTACTGTACACAAAGGTGAAAAAACAATGAGCAGGTGAGCTCTATTGCTAAAACTACTCCCCACTGTATTTTCTTTTCAGGTTCTAGGCGGCCGATAGTCATTTTCTATTTCCACTTTCCACTTTTCTATTTTATTCAGCTATGGTCCTCATTTCTATATGTTTCCTATTGTTCTTTTCTAAAAATTTTGTGCAGGGATGCGCCCTTATTTTTCTGTCATAAATAATTATGTGTTTTCTATAATACTTGTCGATAATTTATTTTCTAGTCGATAAATGTCGTTCCATATTTTCAGCGGTTCTTGTGAAAAATGTAACCCAGTTCTTTCAAAATTTTGAGTAGGGGTCTGCCCTTATTCCCATGTTAATAAACATGTTTCCATACTTCTCTTAAAAATTTGAGCAGGGATCTGCCTGTATTTCTAATTCTGAACTATCGCATATCTTAACTATTCGTGGTTTCTATAAAATTGCCTAAACCTACTTCATCTACCGACAACTGGTCATACTATCCTATTATTTCTCCTAACTCAGTGATATCTATGAAATTAAAAGTGACTGAGCCGTCCTATACTATCTAAACCTAAACAAGGCCATAAACTATCCGATGGACCAAACTGACGAAACATCTGCTAACCAACGACATGAATGTCATCAGTTCACAACTATTCCGCTGAATCTAGAGCATCGGCACATAAATTTATTATAACTCAATTCAACTACAATTATTATTAAAATTATAACTGGGTCAAAATAAATAAGATATTTATTATTAAAATATTACCGAAAATTAACTTCTATTTAAAATTTTATTACTTCATAAAATTATATAACATTACACTTAACGAACAACAGAAAAATAAATAAATAAAATATCAATATAAATGTAAAAACAACTTCAATTTAAAAAATTTTATAAAAAAAATGTAGATAATATTAAACCTAACAAAATTACATCTAACATAAAAAAAATCAAATTGACCTTACCGCGATGGCATACACCGAAAATTGAGAGCTCCTGATAACGTCTGGTAAATTTCTGATTGCACAAGTTGAACAACTGAAATTTCAATCCGTATTTATACTGATTGAATTGTACGCCTACGCATTCTCTGCTACTATATCCAATTAGAATGCGAGGCAATTCTGATTAATTTTTGCATGCACGCGTGAATGTGTGCAATTATTTATTTTTAAATTTAATTAATTTAATTAATCAAAATTCTAATTTTTATTAATTTTTAAGATTTATTTTTATAAATTCTATAATTTAAATAGTTTTTGCTAATTTTAATTTAGTTTTATAAGTTTTATAATTTAAATAAGTTTAGTTAATTTTATTTTAGTTTCATTCATTTAAACAATTTGATTTTATAAATTTTTATAATTTATCTAATTTTATTACTTTTATTCTACTTTTTATCATTTTACCAGTTTACTAGATAATTTATTTTAAATTTTAAATTTATTTATTTAGAAATTTTTCATATTATTAACTAATTTATTACCCATTATTTTATTTATTATTATTTTGTTTTTTTGTTGTTAGCTATTCCGAATACGATGTTTCTCCTAATTGTGTTGGTGATCGTGACCTTTTTTGCGTTCCTTTATTTTATTACCCGGGTCTTATTTATCATCAATGTGTTATGTACTTTAATTTGTATTGATTGGTGTTTTAATTTAACTTGGTGCGATTTTTATATTATATATTTTTGATTCATTAAAACAAGCTCCCAATTCTTGGTTCTAGCCCAACAATATAATAAGAACTTTTTCAATTTTCACCACTGATTTCCTATCAACATGATGTAATCATGCTGAAATATCCTTGCATATTTATTATAATTTGTATTTAAATAGACCAGTTGTTGATTTATACTTTATCTTTTACACTGAGGCTTTTCATTAATTTTTTTACAAAAAAAACCTAATTCAGCGGGTGTCTTTGACTACCCGATAAATTTTCTCTGGCTAAATTAGCGTACTTATTTGTCGAATGAGAATCTAGACTTTCGTGTTAAAATATAATTTAGCATTTGTCAATGTATATAAGTAGACATTCGTTTTTTGATAAAATATATAATTTTCTAACCCTGTTTCCTTGGGTTTTTAATTGTTACTCACCTCTTCTTTTCTATAATGATTATTTTATTGATTTTCTTTTCTTGTTCTATTTTCGGCGATTTATGATGACCTTTTTGAATTTTCATTCTCCCAAATTTACCCATTTATCATCAATACATTTTTTGATTATCATTCATTTGTTAGTCTTGCTTTTTAATGCTTTCGTGTTTTGGATTTGATATTTTATTGTCATTATACTGGCTTGTTTTTGATTTTTGATTTTTTATAGATTTTTAAGTTACTAATTTTTTATTTTAATCGATGTCTATTTATTTTCATATTTTGATGTTTTTAATTTAATAATTATTTTATTTTCTTTTTTTCGTATTTATTTCTTTTATCTTTTATTTTTTGACACATTCTCTCTCAATTTATATTATAAAACAGAAGATCGAGCACGAGGACCAAGAATAACAATTGTACAGCGGATTTCTCCAAGCAATTTGATTCGGTGAACAATAAATGCATTTCTTCAAAAAATTTGAAATTCATTGAACAGTGCATTTTTTTAATATTCATTTTTTATAGTTAATGTCATATTTTAGTGTATTAGGTATTGTAGTAATATATATCTTTCATCCTTTATGATTTATAGTCCTCATCTTTTATTTTTATAATTATTAGTGTACATTTTTTAAAATCGATGAATATATTTCATTATTGAAATTTTAGTGACACAATAAATATAAAACATTAGAAATCTTTAAAATAAAGTAAAAATTAATAATTTCTTTATTTATTTATCAAAAAAAGTTTTGTGAAAATAAACTAAAAATGATAAATTCATACTGTAAATTTGTTAAACTAAATAATTAATAAATTAAATAAATTGAAATTGTAAACAACTAAATATTCATATAAATTGACTAGACTAAATTATAAAATAAATTAGCTTAAATACTCACTAAAAATTAATATACAAGCAATCGAAAAATTCATTTAAATCGCTAAAAATCATACCTGACTTACATTGTTTTCTAAAGTAAATCTTCAGGAGACCTTAAAATCCAGGACAGACAGAAACATCCTACAAATTAAAGGAAAACACAAAAATGCAACATTTAACAATACATAGAGTTAGATATCTTTTTGTTTTAATAATTTGGAGTTGGCGGTTTTTGTAAAAAATTAAAACTTGTTATTTATAAATTCTTTGATTAAATATATATTGTTAGTTTTAAGATCTTTGCTGCGAAATTTAAAGATGGATTTAAAGATGGATTTAACTGGCGACCACGCCGAAAATCAAAATATCAACGCCATTTCGAAATCGACAAAATCGCTAATGGAATGCCTACCGAAATCATGCCAAGATATGCTCACACTGAACATCAGACGATATGACAAATGGACAACGATTGACAAGCACTTTCGATGTGTTATTGGTGGCAGAAGCAAAGGCATTATGGGGAAACGTCAGAGAAACAGAAACAACAGATGTGAAAGCCAAAGCGTGGTTCTTACATACTTTCACAATTACAAAATCAATAACTGACAAAATCAGAGAATTGACAGCTATGGAACAGGAAGATGATGAAAGGTTTGCAGCTTTTGAGATACGGCTAAGAAAAGCTTTAGCTGAAGTTGTAAATTTAGGGCGATCAGAAGAAGGTATTGTTCATGACCTCGACGCAAATAAAGCACGTGATGTGAGATTGAGGGAGATACTATTGACAAAACCAAAAACAAAAATTGAAGAAACGAGATCATTGGCGAAAATATTTGAAAGTAACAAAAATGGAAACAATAAAACGGAATTTATTAAAGCAATCTGTCAAAGAACATACGCTAGCGTGATTGAGGGAGGACAGATGAGAATTCAAAAGAATACCCAAGATCCTATGCCTACATCACCACAAAGAAGACTATCAGAAGAGTCATTTAGTTACCACAGATCAAGAAGAGACGAACATCCTATACGCGGACCAATACAATATGAAGGAAATAACCATGGTCGTCGAGAACAATCTCCGAGAGAACAATTCTTGAGAAATACGAGAATCCCGAATAGCTCAGAAAGGAAGTTGCCAACAATATCCATGAAGAATATAGCAAGGAGGCTGTACAACGAAAGTAAAGGGCTACCCCAAGCATCGGTCCCAAAATTAACGGTAGGTGATTGTTTTTGCTGTGGTGAAGGGGACACAGAAGGTATGAGTGTCCACTGGGAAATAAATGTCTGATATGTGGCAAGGAAGGTCACGGTTTCCGAGATTGTTTTTCGTTACGGAAAGAGGTTCCACACCGATATCAAAGAATAGCGTGCATAGAAGAAGAAGATTCAAAATCTGAAAGAAGAGATTACACCGAGAACAGCCAAGATTTCAGAACTGCTCACAGCGAGATGGAAGATAGATACAATGTCCCTGAGAAATATTCTATATTGAAAGAAGACGGAAAAAAAGATCAAAGACTCCATGGGTTTCATTTTGTTGGTGGAGTCAAGACAATAAATTGTGAAATAAGAAATGAACGACGAAGAGACAAGGCAGAAAAAGAGATGTACCAGACAGAAGATGGAAGAAATTAGAGTAAACAATGTTGAATAATGCCGAAACAGAGATGTTATGGGACCCTAGAGCATCAGTAACAGTCATGAGCAAGAATTTGTGGGAGAAAATAGGCAAACCAGAACTTCAACGTAGTATGATATTATTATGCGGAGTTTTTTCAACTGGAGGTGAAGAAGCAATGGGATATATGACTATACCGGCCACATGTAATCAGAAGACCAAAATAATCACAGTAGTAGTGGTAAAAGAGATCAAACCCGAATTCATAGGGGGCATTGATACAATGAAAGAGTTTGGAGTAAAGTTAGTGAAAATCAATAATATAGAAACGTCATTGATAAACAAAATTTACACTGATGAAGAAAGAATAAATAAAGCACTAGTGGCGATTGCAGGTGAGAATTGTAAAGATATTGAAGGAACTGTTAGGGAATACGGAAGAATTTTTATGGCATCGAAATTCGATCTGGGATTTACAAACTTAGTTCGACATGAGATGCGGATAACAGGAGGCCCAATAATGCAACATCCTCGACGTCAACCAATGCACATGGAGAAAAGGATTGAAGAACTGATAAAAGAGTTAATGAAAGTAAATGTTTTTCGGTGTTGCAAGAGTCCTTGGAATGCCCCGTTAGTTATAGTAGGGAAGAAAGATAGATCTATCAGGATGTGTGTAGATTATCATGGATTGAATTCCATAACAGAAAAAGAGTCATTTCCGATGCCTAGCACCAAATTCTTACTAGACTGTCTCGCGAATACAAAAATATTTTCGTCAATCGATTTAGGTCAGGCGTATTATCAAGTGGAGTTGGCTCCAGAAATTCACGAAATGACTGCATTCAGAACAAGAGAAGGACAATTTTGTTTCAATAGACTACCGTTTGGCTTAGCAACAGCCCCTGTGACATTCCAAAGACTGATGCACACAGTGCTAGAGGGAATGCTATTCAAGGGAGTAGTAGTTTATCTAAATGATATCTTGATATATATATGAGCTATTAAGGGAAATATTCAGAAGAATTCAAATGGCAGGACTGAAGATAAATCCAGAAAAATGCAAATTCAATAAAACAGAATTGTGTTTCCTTGGTCACACAGTAAACGAGAAGGGTATCCAGACAAACAGGAAGAAAGTGGAAGAGATCGAGAAAGCAGAAGTACCAAAATGTTCAAAACAATTGAGATCGTTTCTCGGATTAACGAACTACTATAGAAGATTCATCAAAGACTATGCCAAAATCGCTGAACCATTATACGCTGCAACATCCGGATGCGATAAAGATATAAATTGGACTAAAAAATGCAATGAGAGCTTCCAATCAAATGATTTAGCCGAACGAGCCATACGAACAATAAGAGATCTTATTACAGCAACATTGGCAGGTGGACGGTAAAAGAGAAACTAGCACGAAGTTCTACCCAGAATATAGTTCACTATAAATAACAGTCGACAAAGTGCTACATGTTTATCACCATTTGAGATAATTTATGGACGGAGTGTTAATCCACACCCTAACCTGAAACAAGCCGAGATATCAAGAAGCGAAAGAATCGAAGACGCGAGATTTAACTCGAGTAAAGCCGCAGACACTATGAGAGCTATGGATAAGACAAAGAGGGGCACTCGTGTTTTCGAGGTGGGGGAGGAGGTACTTGTACGTAAATAGCTGCAGAACAGGCACAAGGATCGTATGTAATACAATGGCGCATATAAAATCGCCAGATTTCTATCACCTCATCGAGTCGAACTACATTCACAAGAAGGAACGAAAGAAAGAAGAATCGAGTGGCTGAAGAAGTGGAAAAAGTCTTAAGAATGGGAGAGTTAGATATCTTAATTTGTTTTAATAATTTGGAGTTGGCGGTTTTTGCAAAAAATTAAAACTTTTTATTTATAAATTCTTTGATTAAATATATATTGTTAGTTTCAAGAATTTTGCTGCGAAATTTAAAGATGGATTTAAAGATGGATTTAACTCATAGTATACATTCTATTGAATTTTTGGAATAACGTGTTACATTGTAATATATAATTTTCATATTTAATAAAAGTTTAATATACTCAGTTTTATTTTCATCTTTTATATTTTATATCAGAACCATCAGTGCAAGTTGAGGTTTGACACAAATTTGAGACCTCAACATTTATAATAATAATGGAATACGTTATTATTATCCGTGACGGTAGAATTCTCACTGCGCTGTTATATTGTTATAGTGAACCGAAAGGAGAAATTCAGACAAGATGTAGCTCAATACACGGCAAACGCAACCCGACAAGAAGTGCCAGCAGAATACGCATGAATACGCAATAATATGAAATGTAATTTAATATATTGTAGTCTTGGGCTAGAGCCAAAAATTGAGAACTTGTTTTAATGAGTCAGAAATACATAGCATGAAAATCGCAATAAGTTGAATTAAAATCTATGATTATACACCAAATAATACAAAGTAAAGTACACAATACATTGAGAATAAATAAAACACGTATAATAAAATGAAGGAACGCAAGAAGTTGCAATCACCAACATAATTAAAAGAGAAATAATTTGAAAAATCTACCAACTCGAAGATAGAAGAATAATAAATAAAATAAATAATTAATAATATAAAATATTAAGAATGCTTAAGAATGATCCTTGATGGTATACGAAGGACCATAATCAAACTAATTTAGGATGTTGTGGCTCATATTTAAATACGAAGGAAGTGCAGAATTTAAAAAAAGGGAACAGGAAAAATTTATTTTAAAAAAATAAATAAAAATAAAAATTTTCATTAAAATTGATAAAGAGATAATAAAATGAAATTTTGAAGAGCACACTAAATAACATCAATTTATATAGAAAATATATGATGACATAATATTGTCAAAAATTAACATTTAATAACATCCAGTAATGAGGACCATAACTAATTGAATAAGGGGAGAGAATATTCTAAGAAAGAAATAGATAATGAAAAGTGACGTAAGACCTTCTATCGGCAGTCCAAAACCCCAAATGAAAATGCAATAAGGAATAATTCCAGTAGTAAAGCTCATCTACTCATTGATTTTCAGCCCCTGTGTAAATCACCAACATGGTTCTTGGCATGGGTGCGCAAATGGTAAAGTAAAATAATCATGAAAGCGTTTAGGAAAGAGTTGTTTCCAATCCATAAGCAACCCTAGAACATTTAAATGGCACTTAAATAAGTTATTGTTCTTACAAAAATTATTTATTTACTCTTTAGATATAATTTCCTAAATGTCATTATGTCACAATCCCAAATGTTTTTTTAAATATTTTTCTTAATTTTAGTTAACTTCAAGAAATATGAAAATATTTAAAAAATTGCGAATAAAACATTTGTTTTAATAATAACTCAAAAATTGAAAGTTTGTTTAGAACTATTGTTAAATATAAAATTCTAAATATCCTTTTTTAGCAATGACTTCATGGTCTGAATTAGCAACAGGATATGAAAATGAAAGTTCAGACGAAGAAAGAAATATTTTACATGAAGTAAATTCTCAAGGAGATACATTATCTGGTTATAAATATATTGAAACATTCAAATTTCAAATTTATTAATTTTTAGAAAAATCTAATACATCTTATTATGAATTTGCCGGTATACTAGTCAATGTTTCGGGGTAAGTTTATTAAATATATATAATACTACTTACGTAATTTTAACGCATTAGAATCTGTATTTAACAATAGATATCAAATAAATACTTTAAGTGCTATTGGTTATATAAATTAAAAATTTATAATTGTAAGAAATATCTATATTTAATTTAAAATATAAATGAAACTTAAGTCAAAAATTTATTTATTTAGAGTTGTCGGACAAATTATTCTTTCTCATCCATGGATTGTAATTAGAAGACAATGTCAAGTAAACTCAATGTTTCATAAATTTCCTGAATATTGTAGTAGATTCGACATGATAGTACAAGATTTCACTGGACTCCTTTTACAGTTATTCCAGTTGCATTTAAACTTGTTAAGAGTCAAGTATGGTCTTTAATTTTAGAAAGTTATTATTGAAAATAGGGGTTTCCGACTCTATGGAAGGGAATCAGTAGTACATTAACACTTTGGCTAATGGGAATAGGCAGTGAAACAGTGCTTAGTGAGACCTTTAACCTTCCGAAGTAAGTATTTAACCAAAATTACAATCAATATTAAATATAATTTCTCAAATTTAATTAATTTGTTTACTCTTATGCTTCTAATATGAAAAATAATTATTTAAAATAATAAATAAGCTTTTACATTAGTTAATGAATTATCTCATAAGATAATTACTATCAAAAGAAAGAACACATATTCAATATTTTACATTTTAAAGATTTTTGCCAATTTTATTGCTTTAAGATAGAATTGAAAATAAAGTTTAATAAATTTACAAAAATAAAAATTTTATATCATTAAGAATATATTAGCTTTAAAATCTAAAATTTATGGTAATCCTGAAGTTTAGTGTTCCAAATTAAAATTTACGTAAATTATAAAATGAAAAAATATATTATAAACTTATTTTATATTAATTTTATATATTATTTTATTATAATTTATAAATTAAAAAATTGAAATGATCAAGAATTGTAAACTTAATTCAACAAAATTTTTGATATCCACATTCAAATTGTGTTAGAGTTGCATTAATTTGATTTAACCCTGTCTTGGACACGTCGGCATAGGCCGACACTACGAATTGCTTAAATTGGGACACGTCGGTATATTGTATTTATTTTTTTTTCAGTAAAAATGCAATATTAAATAAACCACAAACCCAAAACTGAAATCCGAATTTAAATATCTGCATTAAAACCCAAATAATTACTTGTGTCATTTTGCGAACATTTTCTAAATTTCATGTGTCCGCGAAAGGGTTAAATATGTGGTACCTTCCAAATTAAATCCAACAATGAGACTCGATTAATTAAATTATTATATGTTTGAAACTCAAATAACTTAAGAATGTGTGTCGCAAACATATCCCAAATTTCTATTAATGCAAGAATATATTAGGCTCTAGTGTGATGCTGAGGATAAAATTCTTAAAATTTTTTACAAAAGTCAGCAATAGATACTGTTCATGAAGAGAAATGGTTTTCCTCCAGAAAAATTATCAGTGTTGAACAAGAAGGTTGTCTACGATATTTATTATATTCTCAATAAAGTAACTAAATTAAATAACTTTTTTGACCTCTCATCCTAAATTATATTAATATTAAGGCAATGTTATTTTTTCTTATTAATTATTATTAATATATAACAAGGATGGCTTTTTTATGGACATATAGGATATTTTTACAAGGATGTTGTTTATAAACTGGTTTCAGATGGTCTAACACTCCTTGAGTCATTTCTCTGAAGCATTATTCCATATTCTACTTATTATTAGATATACCTTTTTTAAAATTATAGCTCATTTTTTGTCCAATCAACACAAATCTCCTTAGACATTATTCTTTTATCATAATATATCTTTTGGATCTATTGATATATCTGAATGTTTTCTAAAGCTTTTTTAAAATGGAATTCCTTCATATATAACCGCCGCTGTTCTGAAAATAAATCATAGGGTGATACTTAAGTTGTTCTTTAAGTTCTTCTAATACTATAAGTTATCGAACATAGGTAAATTGATTCAAGGTTGATTCAAAACATCATAAGGCGAAAATCCATCGCACTGTGAATAATAATGGATGTGACAAACTTTGCTAATCATATTGTTAAAATTGACAAATTAACAAGGTACAAATAAAATTGTTTTCGTAAAAATTTTTATTGGACAGTGTCATGCTCTTCTGACGATTTACCAATTATTAAAACATCATTCGAATAGATTGCATGAGACTTTCAGTTTTCATTTTGCAAGATAATTACCATGTTCTGAAAAGTCCCTGGCGCTACATAACCGAAATGGTATTCTCGTGAATTTAAACTGTTTGCATACGGCTTTTTGAATGCCATTTTCCTTTATTGATACTTGATAATACCTATCAGCCATATCTAAAATGAAAAAAATATTTAACATCCTTTATTGGTTCAAATATTTCTTTTTTACCAATACAATTGGATAATTCCATGGCAATCTACTAAGGTATATTATTCCTGATTCCAGTATCCATTTCAGATAGTTTTCTACTTCTAGCATAAGAATTTAAATGATTTTCATTATTCAAATTTCATTGTGTTAGAATTCAAATAATTGATTTCAATTGTTAAGGGATATTTCGAAACACAGTTCTTTGAAAAAAATTGGTCAACACTTTATATTAAAAGGGTGAGCACTGAATTTGGAATAAGTAATATAATACCGACTTAGAATTTCTTTAGTTCTTTTATGTCCATTCTATGCTGCAAGTCTTGTTGAAACTGTCCAAGTAGGCAAATTAAATTATTATATACTTAAATATGAAATTTATAGTCAGATTTGTCTACTGAGCCTACAAGTATTATAACATGTCTTCTCGAAGGTTTCAGAAGAATGATTATTGTCTATCGGGAACCAGTTTCAAGGCTTTTACCAATATGGAAAATTGTTCCAGTTGTTGCATCATTTGGATTGCTGCATTATGCTATTAAAACCTTTACTGGGTTTATGACAAATAGTTATCTTAGTCCAAATTCGACTGAGATTATAGTAAGCAAATATTTGATTATATTTTAAGAATAATTTTATTCTATGATGAGTAATAATATATACAATGTTTTTTGACTTACAGTTCTTAGGCAAATTAAATTTCCGGGCTCATTTAGGGAAGGTATAAAAAATTATTATTTTGATAGAAAATTTGTTATAAAAGTTCTATAAAAATACAGAAGATTAATTCAAAATTCTTACTTTTATATATTAAAAACTTGATGGGATGTTCTAGAGCCATTTATCGGTTATTAAATAATGTTACAGATACTGGATCTATAAGCTCACAACGACATCGTGGTCTTCGATAAAAAATCGATAAAAAACATCGAATTTACAGAATTGTTACTGTTAACGTATTTAAATCATAGAATATTAAAAATATCATACCTGAATTTGAAACTTTGAGGAATGGTCCATCATTTAAATCTTGCGAGCTATTTCTAAAAAACCAATGATGACCAAGGTATATTTCACAAAATGATGAATATTTGTTGAGATTTTAGAAACTTTACACCTCAACAAATTGATCCTATGATGTGGAGTGATGACAGTATATTTCATTTGTTTGATGATTGTCTTTGGCGAACACCGACATAGTCGTCGTACAATCCAAGATACACAAAATCGAATAACAAACATCTCATATTATGATATTGGAGTGTAAGTGATAAAGAACGCAAAAACACTATTTGTTCTGCTTATTCATTTAAGAATGTTATTCAGGAAGTTATTGAAAGTCATCTTATTCCTTGCTGAGACATTATAGGCTGTATATTCTTCTTGAAGAAATAGTCAGTAAATTGTGTGAGAATAATGTGTGAGAATAACTGTATTTATCGTATTGTACAGTAAAAGCTCTCTAAATCGGAAATTTTATTTTCGTAAAATTTTTCCTATTTAGAGGTTTCCCGATTTAAGGAGGTTATAAATTGTTTTATTAAAAAAATTATTCAAAGTTGTTTGTTATTTTCTTGATTCGCGACTGAGATACTCTTTTTCAATATCAGTTTCAATATCCATCTACATTTCCTAAAAATGTCAAGAACTAGTTTGGTAAGTTTTTCAAAATTGGATTTAAAGGCTCATTTTAATTTAAAAGGACATTCTGCTTTTCAAGCAGAACATTTTTGCTTGATTTTATTGCGTAAATCGTGAATTTTGAAACTTTAAACTCTTCAATTTTCTGCAATATATTTTTTTGAGTTATTGTAAACTCTACATTTTTATTTTCAAACCAATGGGCAAAAAATCCAAATATAATTGACCGTTCCCTAAAATTTTGTAGCATTTTCCTATTTAGAGAGGTTTTACTGTAAAGATTTGATAAAGATTTCCAAATTTTCTACCAACAATTATTTTATTAAAAAAGCTGTCAAATGTTTTATTAATTATTGTTTATAAAGGAATGCAGTAAAAGATCAATATTTTATATCAAAGGTGTAAGTTGACTGAATATGCACGACCGATTGCAAGAAATTTTCTAATTCATAGAGTTATATGCATGGATTTATTTTTGTTTTTTACCGTAATACGTTTACTTACACAATACTCCTGTAAAGTGAAAATTTTAATATTTAACCAGAAGCAGTAGTAATAAATTTCTTATGAACAGATATATTTTTTTAATAAGTTGGTAGTTTCGAGTTTGTAATTATCGACATTTATACTAATAAACAAAAAACACACGTGTCTACCTGTCATAAGAGCTCCTTCAAACAGTGAACAGTGGTGACATGACGTCATTGTTAGTTTACTAATTCAAACATTCTCGATTTAAAAAATTGGCTATTTCTTTTAGAAACTGGTACACATTCGTTTATTAAGGCTTAAGTATTGCAATTTTGTTTTTGTAAAACAGTCTTATTATTGCTGGGGTTCAACAAGAGAGGTACAGAAATGAGGTGAAAAATCAAAAAAACACCAAATTCACAATAATAATTTAAAGTACAAAAATAATAATTAAAAATTAAAAATGAATATTTTCCAGTGGAAACTGTATGGGCGGATTCCGAACGATGAGATGAGTTCAAATATAATAAAATAAAGTCAATGGAGGAAATAATTACAAAAAACTAAAATTTAAAAATTAATTAGCTAATAAAACACCCGAGGTAATGGGAACCCCGAGCTGATGGGGACCCCGAGCCAATGGAAAATCCGTGAAGTGGGAGAGGACCCGAGTGGTCAATCAAATGAGCTTGAGGCATATAAATCAACCGTCGAATAATCAAATTGGGGCAAGCCATCAAAAAAGATGAGCAAATTCCCCAAACTAATTGCATTGATAAGAGAAAACTCGGAGAAAAAGGATCCAATGCAATTTGATTAGGGGATAATAAAATTAGGAGATAGGTATAAAAGCGACCAACAAGTAAGCATACTTGCCAGTAGAAAAGTTGTAGAAATAAAGCAGAGGCGAATTTAACTTAGTGATAACTAAATATTTTCAAATCTATCGTACTAGAAAGGGACATCTCCCGTTGGAAGATTAATCCCTGCGCAAGGTTCAAGTTATAATTGAAAAGTGCAGAACAAGAGTTGTTTAAAGTGTGATTGTTTCATTGATTGTATAATTGATTAAAGTGTAACTATGATAATCATGAATAAATATTATTGTGTTGGGTTTTTCGATTTGACTAACGAAAGGACACAAAGGAGTCAGACAGTGAAACCGACTTGTACAAAATACCCAACATTATTTTAATATTAACTTTTCTTATTTGCTAAATATTTATTTAACATTCACATATTTTTATTTATCATTTTTTACTTTTTTAACATCAAAGTTTGTTTATTCTTTGATTTTAGAATCGAAAAATAAAATCTCTCAAATGAAGAAGAAGCATATATTTTATGAATATATTAAAATGATACGTTGTATTTAATATATGGAGATGTAAAATTTGAGATAACTGCTTCAGATATTTGATATTTTAGTTTAATTGTTTATATAAATATTAAACTAAACCATTATTTTATTGAGTTTCTTATGATTTCAGAATCCTAATAGAGCAGATAATCAGCTAGATGATGTATATTACAAATATTACTGCTGAACTTTTTAGTACAGTAATGGGGTCTTTCACAGCTGATGTTATATTATTCCCAATGGAAGTCATTGTAAATAGGCTATGTATACAAGGTACTCGAGTTCTTATAGACAATATGGATAATCCATATGAAATGGTACCCATAACTACTGCATACTATGGCACAAGACATGCTCTTCACACCATTCTCAATGAAACAGAACGCGGAGAAGGCTCCGGTGGCTTATATAAAGGATTTGGTGCTTTGATTATACAGTATTCAATACAATTTCTATTGATTTGTTGTATAAGACTAGGATATGAAAACCTTCTGATTAAATGTTCTAATGTTAAACCAGATTTAACAGCAACTCCTAAGAAAATTAATAAAATTGTATAAGTAGTTTTTTTAAAAGGATTTTGTAAGATTTGAACTATTATAAAATATAAATTTATAAGTTCTTTCATAATAAATCTTATCAATAACCATTATATGCATGTTTTTTAATGTATTTTTATCTGTTCACCGTGAAAAATGAATACAAAGTCAATCTAAGAAACAATGTAAATAGGCTATGTATACAAGGTACTCGAGTTCTTATAAAAATTATGGATAATCCATATGAAATGGTACCCATACTTCACACATACAATTACTGTGCAAATTAAATTAAAAGCCAAATTTTTTAAAAAATAATCTCAATTAAGAACTTTAAAGGATTGAGTTTTGGAGTTATCGATTCATGAAAAATTATTTGCATTAAATTATTTTTCCACAGAAGATGTTTGGCTTTACTCTGGATTTATAATTAGTCTTTAATTAATTTACATGCTTTTGTGCTTTACTCCAATACGGATCATGTTGGCTGGTCAAGGAAAAGAGTAAGTCAGAAATAAAGATAAAGAGCACGAATTATGGTTTAGTAAAACAGATCGATGTAGAGTGCGGAGAAGATTATTTAGACTACTAAACATATCTATTTTCAATGTAGTCGATTTAAAGCGGGGATACACAGACCGCGGCCCTCTCTCAATTTTTTAATGGTACACCGTTGCAGAGGCGCGTGTATTTAAAATGTTAAAAAATTTTAAATAAAAAACCAATATGTCAATTTTTCTTTAATGGGTCACAGGAATCGATAAATGTTGTTTCAGCACCAACACTTTTTTAACTGAACAATTTTATCTCCAAATTTCTTTAAAATTTAAATTTCTTTGAGTTCCTTTTCCAGGTCTCCTTTAGGATGAAACTGCTTGCCTTTCTTACCAACTACTTAAATTTTTTGTTTACTTGCATATTCATTCGTCTGGTTTTAATTTTATTTTTCCGTTTCTTTTTGATGGTTTTAAAGGTGATAATTTGTGTTTTGAATTTTTTATCAATCAATGATTTTTTGGTAAAAAATCGTTATATATATATATAATTTATATATATATGTATAAATCATTATTTTCATTTTCTTTTATTTTAAAATTTAATTATTATTTTCATGGTTTTATTTCTTATATTTTCATTTTAATTATTTTTTTGCTTTTTCTCATTGTTTTCTTATATATTTTCCATCATCCTTCAGCGTTATTTTTTGGTTATTTCCCAACAATTATCAGATCTCAAATGCTGTTGAAATCTTGGTCTTTTATTTACCATTTCATATGAATTATGTTGCCATTCATATTGAATCTTTGTGAATATTTTGGTTCATGATTGAATTGTCTATCATTTCTACTTTGAGTTGTACTTTGAGTTTTTAAGCTAATGATTAATATAATTATGAATATTCGATATCAATTAAATTAAATTTTGATATGTTGAAACTTGATGAAATAAGCAAAATTTACAATAGAAGTCTAGTCGTCTGAACTTTAGATAAAAGTATTAGACTAGAGTAAAAAAAAATTGAGAGCTTGTTCAAATGCGACGGAAATACATAGTATGGGAAACGCATCAAGTCGAATCAAAATCTTGTACACAACACCTTGAGAATAAATAAACACGTATGTTATAAGTTTTAACAATGTTATATGTGTTAGATTGTTGGGCAAACACTAAAAAAAAATCTAAAAAAGACAACTAAGAAGAATACCAGAAATTCAAATTGAAAAGAAAGGAGAATGGAAAATACAAGAAATATTATGAAGTAAACTAAGAAAGAAAAGAAAATATAATAAATACTTGATTAAGACGCAAAAATAGGTAAATAAGGTAAAAATAAACAATTAAAGTACAAGAAATTAAAAAAATATAGAAACGCTAATTAAAACAAAAAATTAATAAGCAAAAAAATAGAAAAATTTCTAATTCGACGTAAATAATGCCGATAAGTGACAAATAAAAATGTAGGGTTTAGTGTAGCGTTATGTTATTTTTTTTTGATTTGTAATTAGAAATTGTAACGAACTTTCATTAATTATTGTCACTCGTCGCGTGCCTGTTAAGAAAATAAAAACTATATAAATATGAATGAAACTATGACAGAAAATATTGTTGGGCTGAAACCGAGAACTGAGAGTTTGTTTTAATGGATCGAAAATACCTAACACAAAAACCGCAAAGTTGAAAAAATCTATGATCAATAAATAATATAAAATAAATTACATAACACATTAAGAATAAATAAACCCCGTATAATAGAATAAAGAGATGGATAAATTTAACAAAAAATTGAAAACTTAAAATTTCGATAGAAAAATAATAAAATGTAAAATAGAATTAGTTGAAAATTATTTAAACTATATTAAATCGTCAAAATAATAAAATTAGTTAACATTATGTAAATTGTAAAGTTTATAGAATTAAATGGTTAGAATTATGTAACTTATGAAATTTAAAGAATAAAAGTGTTTAAATTAATAAAAAAATAAATAATTGCACACACTCATGCATGCATGCAAAAGTAATTCAAAATTTCTCGCATTTTAATTGGATAGAGTAGAAGAGAATGCATGAATGCACAGTCAAAATCAGTATAAATACTGATTGAAAATTCAGTCAGAACTAACGGAGTTTAATCTAAAATTGACACTTTCACCAGACGTTGTCCGGCGCTCTCAATTCTCGGTGTATGCCATCAAGGAAGGTAAATTTGATTCTTTGTATTTGAAATGTAATTTTTGTTAAGTGTAATGTTACATGATTTTATGAATTAATAAAATTTTAAATTGAAGTTATTTTTCGCTAATATTGATATTTTGTTTTATTTTGACTCTGTTATAATTTTGATGATAATTACAGTTGGATTGATTTTACAATAAATTTATGCGTCGATGATTCAGATTGGAGGAAGGTTTGTGGGTGGACGGCACCACGTGCTGTTGGTCGACAGATGTTTCGCCAGTTCGGTCCATCGGGTTAGAGGATATAGATAGGGATAGAAACGATTGGAGAGTTTAATGTCATTTTAAGATATTTTAGGACCTTGTTTAGATTTAGATAGTATAGGACAGCTCAGACACGTTTATTTTCATACATATCACTGAGTTAGGAGTAATAATAGGATAGTTAGGACCAGTTGTCGGTAGATACAGTATGTTTAGGCAATCTTATAGAAACCACGAATGGTTAAGATATCCGATAGTTCAGGATTAGAAATACAGGCAGATCCCTGCTCAAATTTTTATGAGAAGTATGGAAACATGTTTATTAACTTGTGAATAAGGTAGACCCCTACTCAAATTTTTTGAAAATTAAGTTACATTTTTCACAAGAACCACCGAAAATATGGAACGACATTTATCGACTGGGAAATAAATTATCGACAAATATTATAGAAACACATAATGATTTATAACAGAAAACTAAGGGTGCATCCCTACACAAAAAATTTGAAAATGAACAATAGAAAACATCCAGAAATGAGGACCACAGCTGAATAAAATAGAAAAGTGGAAAGTAGAAAATGACTAATGACGTAAGACCTTCTCTCGGCCGTCTAGAACCCGAAAAGAAAATACAATGAGGAGTAGTTTTAGCAATAGAGCTCACCTGCTCATTGTTTTTTCACCTTTGTGTACAGTAACAACATGGTCGTCGCCATGGGTACACAAATGGTTTAAAGTGCAATAGTCATGGAGGTGCTTAAAAAAGAGTCGAGTGAATATCTAAGATTACACCTAACGTGTAATTTAAATTTAAAATGACACACCCCTAAGTGACCAACAATATTCATGAAAAAATTGAAAACAAGAAAAACAAATGTAAGTATTTTTTGAATTTATGTTTTTAAGTAATTTTGATACTTTCTAATTTATATATATATTTTAAATGATTTTTTATTCGAATTTGAAAATTAATTTTGAAAATTAATTCATTTTTGATGGATTCTAATTTATATAAATGATTTTTTAAGGTCATTTCCTACGCAATTTCTTTTAATGATTTATTTTATGATATATAATTTTGAAAATTTAATTCATTTTTTCAAGACATTTAATAAACTACGCAAATTTTTTTTATCATATTTATAAATTATTTGAAGTTTATATAACGTCAAAATATTTTATAATAATTTTATAGTATTTTAATTCGTCCACATTAAACTTTTATTGACAAATTTAAAAACCTATCAAATTTTGTTACAATACAAATAGATAGAGCCTATAGAAAATATTAATTTTATAGGCAAATTTAAGATTTCTTTAAAATACAATTTAAATAACAATAAAAAACTCGAATTTACTACATAAATTTATTCATAGACATTTTTAATTTTCCAAATTGGTTTAATTATAGCAGCATTTATCTTGACTCTTTGAATAAGTATCTGAATTTTTGATTTTTTATCTTCGACTATCTTAATTTTACAATCTTTATCACAGTTGAAAAATGAAATATTTCCAAAAAAATATTTCCAATTTGAATACTAAATTGATAGGTTTTTAAATTAACTTGTTCCTACAAAAATTCAATAATTTAAATAATTAAATAAAATTACCTTAAATGAATAAGTAATAGGATATTTCAAATAGTACATATTGTATTGAAGGTATTGAACAGGAGGTTTACATGTCATACCAATAACAAATGTACTATTTTCTTCCAACATTTAGATGAGTTTTCTATAAAAAAAGATGAAGTTTTTAAAAGACCACCGACCATTGAAATAATATACCTAATAAAAAAATTAAATTAGATTTAATTAATTCTTTTGAATCCCAGGACGGATTAGATTTTGTTGAATATAGGAACAATTTAAATAATAATATACAAATAGGTGGAAATTTACCAATTGTCCAACGAGATTTAAGAGGCACCCACCAAATATTAATTATTAACACTAGTGATTTAAATATTAAAGAAATAATATTTCCTGAATCACTAATAGATAAATTAAAAGAATTAGGTTACGTCAAAATTCAATTCGGAATAACAATCGAATTTGAAAAAGACGGTGAAATAAAAGTTAATAATATCTCAAATAATGCAAAACCTCTAACTGCAACATTTTTCAACAAAGGAATTAGGCCATTAAATGAAAAAATCACAAGTATATCTGAGTTAGGAAATAGCTGGTTAATCAATAAAATAAATAGACTTTAATATCTAGAATGTGGTTAATATTATTCCTTAAGGATCTTATAATAAGGTCAGGTTTGAGTAATGTGGGTACACCTAGAGGTGTTATTTCGACATCTAAGTAAAAGTTAAGGTTAAGAAGAAAGTCACAGACGGCGTCAAGTACACGAGAGTGTTTGTTTCTGCGCGCGTTTATCTTCACGGGACAGTGGTTAAAGATATGCTCTTGAGTTTCAGGGTGTGAATTACAATGTCTACATTGTATAGATTTTTTTGTTTTAAGTCTATGGGGTGTAAAGTTCAGTTCTAAGAGGTTGTTGCGTGCTCTAATAAGAAAGAAAAACTGGGCATCAGTAAGTATATCAGTTTTTAGGAGGTATTCAGCAGTACTATTACTAATTGATTTTGCAATATGGCCTTGGTGTGTCAGAAGTGTCCATTTTTCAGCATGTATGAGGCCAATAATAGAATGAATTCCAGAAGAGATAGTGTTAACGTTAGAGTTATTAAAATAGTTAATTCTATCTTTATATCTAATTTCGAGTTGGTATAAGTTGTCAAGGAGGAAGATTTTGGCGTGTATTCCGTATTTCCGACGGAGTAAATCTGCAGATTTTTTAAATTTTAAGAAGATTCAGCGATGTTGAAAAGGTTTGGATGTATTACCATTAATCCAGAAGAAAGCTGCTTTGAGGTCACCTTGGCCTTTAGCCAAAGCAAGTTCTGAGAGGATAAGATTGCGGAAAGAAATATCAGAAGAGTTTAGTGCACGAGAAAGATGTACAATGCCTTGAATTATATATTCGTCAATGGCTGAGGTGAGGCCCATTTCACCCATTTTTATTAAAGAATAAAGAAAGTTATTATTAATTTGGAGCAGTCGATCCCCCAGAGCGATTTTTATTAGTTTCCTTATCTTATTATCAAAGCCTTTTTGGGGGTCTCTATCTTTTATGATGTTGTTCTTATGGAACTCATGGATGTTGTGAAGTATTTCACAATTGCGAAAAGGGAAAATAAGACGCGAATGAATAAAAATTTTAAACGCATTAATTTTTTGCGATGGGTGAAGGTGCGATTTGAGTATTTTCCCAGTGTCCTTGAGAGAACATTCAAGTGTTTCGTCAATATTGTGTCTTTTTTTGAGGGAGAAGTCGACTCCTAGGTATCTGTAAAATTTGAGTTATCCACCTTAGGGATGATCTCATTATAGAGTTTTATGGGGTGGTAGTTTGATTTGTGTTCAAATGAAAATAACCCGATTTAGAAGGTTTAAATTTAAGATTAGCGAGCGAGGCGAGGCGAATAGTTTCAAGGAGAGCAGAGTTAATTGAGGAATATGAGTCTGATATAAGTACAATGTCGTCAGCGTATGCGAGGATACCTATATTCATTTCCCCGAATACGAAAGGATGAGAGATTAGCATGTTTTTTATAATGAAGTCAATAGAAAGACAAAAGAGAGTCATAGATAGGGGGACATCCCTGTTTCACCCCTTTAAGAATTGGAACAGATGGCGATGTTTCACCTTCACAGTCAAAGATAGTATTTACATGCTCATACATGTTTTTAATAAGTTTGATGGAGTTTGGATGAAGGCCCATTGTAGATAATGTGTACCAGATAAGGTCATGTGGCTAGGAACCAAAGGCATCAGTGATGTCTAGCCATATAATATGGAGGTCGGACTTGTTACGACAAGAGGCATCTTTAATCAGTTGTAGGATGAAGTTATGCTCTGCACAGCCATTTGGATATAGGTCTCTAGGAGCTGGCTTCATGACTTATTTTATTCTTCCCAGCTTTAAGAATGAGTTTGGTGCGTAAGGTTTTCCAGGAGGATGGACATAAGGAGTTCCGTTGGATATTGTTGCATATGGATAAGATTAATTCAAGGTCTGGCGATATTTTTTTTCCAGTTAGCAAGAGTGATAAGGTCAAGACCAGGAGCAGTGTTGTCAAGTTGGGAAAGGATATATTTTACATCATCAAGGTCAAATAGAGTAGAAGAGTAAGTTTCAAGATAAGAGCAATAGAAAATGTTTGACAGCTTACTTTGGCCCCTGCAAAACGTTTTAGGAGGTTTTTCATAGTAGGCTTTTGAAAATTGCTTTCGTTATTTAATATTTTGGTAATTTCCTCCTTCGAATTAAACTTATACCTATTTCTTTTAATAAATAGTAATTCATTGACATTTCTTTTCACTTTATGGGTGATGTCTGCAGGAACTTTAATAGAATATTTTTTTGAATTAATATTTTCATTAATTTTATTTATGTGTCACAAAGGACTGTCCGTTGCATCATTATTTAAATTAATTATAAGACTGTTGATAAATGGTCGATATTTTCGCACATCATCACTAGCCAATCTATTATTTATAATTTTATTAATGATAATTTTTATTCTATTAGTCATATTCTGGATGTTTGGAGAGGTGATCCTATCATTTTTCATCAGGCATTCAATCATGTGGCATGCAAAAAAGGCTGATTCATTGGGAGTGTTGCATCTTGGGTATTCAAGATATTGAAGTTGGATATTAATAGAAGAGACGATTTTCTGTAAGTCTAAGATAGTTTCGAGAATGCTATTGGCAAGAGTAAGATTGATAGAGGGGCTTTCATCAGTTATAGGGTCAATAAGAAGTGCAAGTTTGCGACGTTTGTCAAGAAAGAAAAAGAACCAATTGTCTTTAGCATGACACATTGGCATGATGATCTCGTTCCATTCAGAGAAGTCTTTAAAGGGAAAGGTTTCGAAGAAGGTTTTGAAGTTGTGTTGTATTAAGGCGTTACCAATATAAGGGTCAACAAAGATAGTAGTTGGCCTGATGGTGAAAGAGAAGACGAAAGCCTTAATAGTACGCTGTGACCATCATGCAGCTTCCTTATCAATATTATTAGAAAATAGGATATTATCG